>PVJH01016013.1:0-51734 GCA_004026705.1 Nesogale talazaci | reverse complement strand
ACCTGACCACCGTGTCTCCAGGACCCCAGGTCTCAGAACAGGCCCTCTCCATGTGTTCTGCAGAGGGGTGGATGTTCAAAAGGCATGGGCACAAGGGACTCGACACGTGCAAGATCCTGACTACGCTTTGGGCATGTTGTTGGGTCTGTAAGCCATGCTGCAAAAATTGGACCGACTTCATAATTCTGCAAGTTAGGCCTTTTTTTCTTTTCAAAGGAATCAGACCAACGTGGTGAAGGTCAACCTAGACATCACAAGTCCTTGATACTAATGCTTCTTGAGACCCCTCCCCCAATGCTTCTCAAGACCCCCTCATGCTGCCATGTTAGCGAGATGCCCTCAAGTGGATGGTAAACTCAGAACAGAGCAAGCCCGGAAGGCTTTTGAGCTGTCGTCTTCAGCCATGTGGACTAGTCATTGAGCTGATGAGCATAAAGCCGTTTGTTCAAACACACCAGCCCTTTTGTGGGAGCAAGAGGAGCTTCTGCTCTGGGAAAGGTGGATCATCTTGCAAACGCTGGGTAGGAGTGCCAAGATTTGGAATCAACCCAATCGCAGTGGATTTGGTCTTCCATCTTCCATCTCAAGTCCTTCTCCAGTGGACCCCCAGATGGGCTTGAACTACCAGCCTTCAGTCAGCAGCCAAACCTTTCACTCTCGCTCCACCAGGTTTCCTTCGAGACTCTGACAGGGAGTGGAATTGGGAGGGTGACAGGGGGGCCTCACTAAACACTTTTTTGCAGAGCTTCCCAGCTTGTGACCAGATCACAACAGTTGCCAGGAGGGAGCAGGCCAGATGTTGAGAACACAACACGCAAGCAAGCGGGCGTCACCATCGCTTCCTTGGAGTGCTGGCAAATCCACCCAAGAGATCTGAATAGCAGGGTTCCAGACCTTGTATTTGAAAATTTCTTTCTCTTATCTGGAAAACACACACACACACACACACACACACACACACACACACACCCCTTTTACCTGAACCATGAAAGAAGATAGCTACAGAAGCAATAAAACTATAATCAGGGAGCTATCAATACAAGGGGGACATTATCTGTTTCATTAAAACTGTGATTTCTGCTTGCTTCCAGCTGCCCGAGAAGGAGAATCTGCAGAGTTCACCAACCCTATTAACTTCATTTGTCAAATGCATTGATAGGTATCTTCGAAGCATCGGTGATTCCATTATTACCTAGTTAAGAAAAGTAACCCACAAATACAGTAATGAAAACCCTTTAACTTCTACTTAATGTCAAATTAAACTCAAGTGTTTTTTTTTTTTTTTTTTTTGCTACCCAGAGAGTCATAAGTTGTCAGTAAGGCTGGCTCACCATTGTCAGGAATGCAAACAAGAGTTAGTCAATTCCGCAGCACAGTCACTATAGACATTAAGATGCCATGTAAGGTGTTCCTAACCAACCAATCAAATACGATGAAGGAAAACCATCGAAACTGTTACCGAAAATAACAACCCCACGTAGTCATAAGCAGAATTACAGAATTTGACATGTCCACTGCTACCTTTGCAGTAGCCCGGCAACGCTCGGGTCAGGCGGTAAGGCTCTAGGCTCAGGTTTAAAAGTGAAAAACCATTCAGGCTCATCAGGGCGAACTACTGATTTTGGCATGCTCTGAGTGGCAGGAATGGGAGTACTGATTTTTTGAACGGGAAATCTTCCAGAGGTACATGGATGTCTGTGAACAACTCCCCTCCTTGGCAGGCATAAATAGAAAGCAGGCGGCTTTGCATTCTGAGGGCTCTGAAGGGGGGGCTCAAAGGACTCCTTTTTCCAAAGCCATTCCCACCTGGAAGCCTGACAAGTGCCTGTTATTCACTCATTGGGTTGAAGGCATTGAGGGCCCCTATTAAAATGGAAACACCGTGGAGAAAGGATTATGCATCAGGCCATTGTCAGGGCGCAGCAGGGTTCCGAGTGAAAGCTCACAGCTCACACAGGTATCAAGTCCTTCCACGGGGGCTTGGCTCCCAGTTTTTCCCCTCCCCCTGCCTCCCCTGGCCTCCCCCAACTCTAGCCAAGTTCCGTAACCTTTCTGAACTCTGAGTTCTCTATCGCAGCGGGTGGTGGTGTCCCCTGTGAGGATTAGATAGGATCATGTCAGTCAAGCACCGCCATTGGAGGCATCTTGATGGTGAAGTGCTCAGCTCGGAGCCCAAAGGTCACCGTTTGGAGTCATCCGCTGCTCCACGGGAGAAAGATACGTTAGGCTTTTTCTGTATGATTTAAAGCCTTGGAAACCCCAGGGCGAAGCCCGATTCTGTCCCGCAGGGTCACTAGGAGCCAGGCATTGTATTTGACTCTTCATCTGCCCCCCCCCCCCAGCCCCCACCATGGTGTTAGTGACAACCTTGGCGCTTAAGAGGAGTCATTATTGAGGATCCGAGCCGTGGTGTTCGCAGTGACCTCACATGCACGTGAAAGCTGGACGGGAAATAAGGAAGCCCACAGAAGAACAGTGCCCTTGTCCCAGGACAGAGAAGGCAGAACGTACTTCAGACGGCCCACATCCACGCATCTGTGTTGTAAGAATACGGCCAGACTGCACCTGTCCCGGCATGGAGAGCGAGACTTCGTCTCACGTACTTTAGGGGTGCAATCAGGAGAGCACAGTCTCTGGAAAAGACGTGTGGGGCAGCGTCGAGGGCCAGGGAGAAGAGAGGGAGACCTTCCGTAGGACGGATGGACACCCTGGCTGTAGCAATGGGCTCAACATCCCAAGTGGCAAGGAACAAAAGGAGTTGGAGAACAGGGTGCTGTCAAAGGCGGGATGGGCGAGATCCCCCCCCAGGGGAGCAGGAATGTGGGGATCCAAGAGCACTGGATAATTCTAGGACCAACTTGAAACTGAGAAGGTACAGCCAAGTGGCAACCTACTCATGAATAGACTTACATAATCTGGGATCACATAACACCAATTCTGCCTTTCCTGCTTCGACAGATCCCAAGGGAGCCTTTGCTGACAAAGCGCCAGAGGCCTGAGGCTACAGGTGGCTATGAAACATGACTGACAACCAGAGAGCTTCGTGTTAGAAAAGGAAACCAAGGCACTGAGAAATTAGGTAATTTGACAGAAATCACAAACACACACAGTGAGTGGAGGAATTCAGACTTGACCCAGAACCATCTATAACTACCTGAAGAGCAAGTCTTCATGCCTCTCCCGAACCTTTAATTTACCCTTGTTTAAGGGTTGAATTGTGTCCCTAAAATGAGTGTTACAATCCTAAACCTGACACACATTCATGTAACCAGATCTATTGTGAAATCGTCAGGTTCTGAAATACAATCTAACCTCATTCATTCAGTGCTCATCGGGCCAGTAGTAGTCATATAAAGAGCAGTAGACACAGAGACATGTATGCACTGATGGACACCATGGCTGCGGGCAATGGGCTCAACGTCCCAACAGTGGTGTCAATGGGAAGTCTGGGCAGTAGTTGCTTCTATTGCACACAGGATTTCTCTGAGTCAAAACAGACTCCCTGGTCCTAAGGGCAATGTGGACACTGCGAGTGTCGGTCCTAAACTAGCTCCAAACGTCCATCATGCTGTCTGGCCTGCTATTTAGGAGAGTTACAGGGAATGAGGCCTAGGGCAGGTGAACCTGTCCAAGGGAAGCCTGCTGAGATGCCCGCACAGCCCGTGAGCTCCGAGCTTTGACACTGAAGCAGACCAAGAAGGACCTCTCCTAAAGAGACACCCTGTGTTCTGACTTCCAGTCTTCAGAACTGTGAGAAAATTAATTTCCGGTCTTTAAAGCCACCTATTTGTGGTACTTGCCTATAACAGCACTAGGAAATCAAGACACTCTTGTAACAGGCTAGCGAGAACAACTGTGATAAGACGGGGGAAGCACACCTTCCAACAGTAACCTTCAAGGCAAATTACAAGTCATCCAATTGCCCTGGTCAACTGGCTTGTAAGGCTCTCTAGCGGAGATTGAGATACTGAGTCTGTAAGTCTAACACAGCCAAGTTTCCCTCCACTGCTGAGAAAGATCCTTGTGGACAGTGCACATGGGACCCTCCTCCTGTCCTGGAGGTGCTCTTTCATGAGCCGTCCAGCTGGTGTTTGAGATCACAACATCCTCCTCCAGCCTTCACTTAGGCTGGTGGCTTTGTTGCCAGTCTGGACTCTCACCTTCCAAACCAGGAGTACCCAAGTCTTGCCCAGCTGCAGACGGAAAAATCACGGGGCCCGGTCCATACTGCCATGACCTGTTATTTCATAATTGAACTCCTTTCCCAATTATACTGCACACATTGTACTGGAAGAAGCAGAACCAGGGTGCTCCTTAGAGGCAAGGATGGTGGGACTTCATCACACATCCTTTGGGAATTATCGGGAGAGACCAGTCCTGGAAGGGGGACATCGTGCTTGGTAAAGTGAAGGAGCATCGGAAAAGAGGAAGTCCTCAACAAGATGGACTGACACAGTGGCTGTAACACTGGACTCACACGGAGGACGAGTTATGCGGCGGTGCGGGGCCGGTCGGGCAGTGCCTGGGTCAGGAGTACACAGGACAGTGTGTGTAGACGCCAACACCATGGCACCTCACCATCCCCACAGGTGCTAGTCAGGCTTGCATTCCCCTCACTGCTGTCCGGTCACCTCTGACTCCCATCGGGACTCAATAGGACCGAGCAACAGGGCCCACCGGGTTTCCAAGGCCATAGATCAGGAGTCCTCAAACTTCCTAAACAGGGGGCCAGTTCACTGTCTTTCCGACCGTTGGAGAGCCGGATTATAGTTAAAAAAACAACAACAACACAAAAACTATGAACAAATTCACTGTGGGCCCAGGATGGGTCAGCTGCCAAGCAGGACAGCGGCAGTGGCAAAAACACCCGGCGGACCGAATAAATGTCCTTGGCGGGCTGACTGTGGTCCACGGGCTGTAGCGTGAGGACCCCTGCCATAGATCTTCACAGGAGCACACAGTTTTCTCACCTTTCTCCCACCCAGTGATAAGAAGTGATCATACAAGTTGATGCCGCTGAACTGTGGAATGAGATGTATTAACTCCCAATGAATATTCAGTTCATCGTAATTAAAAAAGAAGTGATCGGGGGTGGGGGGGTGGGGGGCTGAGCCCCGGTGGCGTAGTGGTTGTGCGCGGGACTGTGGCCCACTGGGACGGAGGTTCAATTCCCGCAGTGGGGCTGGGCCTCCTACTCCCACCACCGGAGAGCAGTGATGCCCCCCCCAAAAAAAATTAAAAAAAAAAAGAAGTGATCTGGGGCTGAACCCCCGTAGCGTACTGGTTGTGCGCGGACTGTGGCCCACTGAGTTGGAGGTTCAAATCCAGCAGTGCTTTCCAGAAGCAAGGCTGGGCCTCCTACTCCCACCACCAGGGGGCAGTGATGCCCCCCCACCTCCCAAAAAACAAACAAAAAAGAATTGACAGGACAGAGGTGGATCTGGGCACTGAAGAGTGCTTTTTGCTAGGGATTGCGTAGTTACTCAAACCTTTCTACTAGCTAGAATAATCTGTCTCTCCATGCAAAACTCTCTGAGAAACCTGTCTGATTTGGTGTTTGGGGGGAATGGGAAGCTTTATTTTTGAAACTGCTCAAAAATATGGCAGTGCTGTTGGGTATCCAAAATAAGAATCTTTCATCTGGGCAGCTCCTGAAATACCTGGATAATTTTGGGAGCAAGTGTTTGGTTAATGGAGAAGCAGAAAGCATACCATTTGGACCATTCTAGCATTCGCCATTATATGGGGGAAAAAAATCTGAAACACAAAATTACTAGCCAAGTGAAACAGGAACTTTTACACTGTGAGCACAAACTCCTGAACAACCCTCAATAAACGCTACAATCTCTATCTCTTTGTGAGAATTCACGACTGCACTCGTGATCAGCTGCTTAAAATTCTTGGGAGTTCTACACTAGAGCAAATGACATCGAGTGTAGGCCTTCTCTTCTTCTTCAAGAATGGAACCAAGGGGGGATCAGAGGAAAGGATGACTCAAGGTAGAGGTGAATCTGCCAAACAGGAAAAGGAATTAAAGGGAGAACAAGTACACACTGTTGTGTTTTCACTCCCAGGAATTCAAAGACAATAATCTCCCACTATCTTTGTACTGTCAATATGAACACAACGGATAAGTCTTAAAAAAAAAAGAAATCCTTGGGTAAATATTGTTCAGAACATTCCAGAAGGAGACAAGCCCCCAATTGAGAGTTCTGGATTTCTCTATATCACCTTTCCCTAGTGCTTAGAGATACATCATAATAAGGATTTTTAAAATTTGGTCCAATTTGCATAGGAAATGCAGATGATGTGCACCAAGGGTCTTGTTAAATGTCTGTACTCCTGTAACCACCGAAACAAGATGTTTCCATTGCCCCAAACGTTCCCCCCTCCGCTCTTCCAGCCAACCTCCTTGCTCCACAAGAGGCCCCCATCTTGATGTGATGTCTATATCACTCTATCTTGATTTTGCTGGTTCGGAAATGGACACAAGATAAGTGTAGAGGGTATTCCAACATGTCCGGCTGCTTTCCCCCGAGTGCGTCTCTGAGATGTAACGGCAGTGTGGGGGCCTCACCGCTTCCGCCTGTGGCGCCCGGTGCTGCCCTTCTGCAGGTGACCAGGCAGCTTCCTCAGCTGCTCCAGGGCAGGCACTCAACGCCTGGGGGTGGCAGATCAATTTCCAGAGATGTCGGTTGTTAACATCTCCATCACAACCCCACTCCAACGGCCACCCCAGGCACTTTCAGACGCGTCCACAACTCTCAGTTGAAGAGAAGGGTCTGCAGCGAGCCCTTCCAAAATAGAACACCAAGAGGTTGGAATCAACTTTTTTAAAAAAAACACAAAGGGTCGAAGGGGCCACAAACAGGGAAGCAGCGGACTATTGGCGAAACCGGAGTCGGCAGACCGGATGAAACGCAGACATGATAAAAATGCGGGCCCTGCTGGTCTTCAAGGTAGTAAGACGTGGATGGCTGAGGCCTCGGAAGGCGTCTTCCCGGGTTTTGCCATTATCTAGCTCAGCTGCTGGGACCTGCTGTTTTCCAGGCAGGAGAGTGGAGCATCCGGTGACAGCACCTGGGTTATTTATCATTATGTATCAGCCTGCCACACTGTATTTTATTATGCGGCCTTTCAAAGGCCGCAGCTACAAGTATGGTTAATTTGCTCCGCTTCTTTATCTCCACGGTGTCATGACCCGCTGCCGCTTTGTCCCGGGAGGTTTGTTTTCTAACCCCCAAAGAATCCACAAGAAACTCTCCCTAAAAATTCCATTAATAACCTCTTTCAGCGCGTATAGGTTGCAGGGTCTGGAACTAAGAATGTTTTAATCTCTCCAGCAAAACAATGTCTCATAATGATGTACAGGACTATTGCTGTACTGATGAAGAATCATACATAATTCAGCACCTTTCACTTGGCGCCACTGTGATATCCTCATTAGCCGTGTCTCACAGTGTCTGTCAGATGGTGTCCATGCGAACGCAGGCATTATATTGTCTTTGAGATGTGCAGCTGCTTCCATGACACTGCCAGTATATAAAAACATGACGCCAGTTTGTTTTATTTAGTGCTAAACCTTCCAGTTTGTAAAAACAAGGCTGACACAGAGCCTGACATGAGGCAGTGAAAATAATTAGCTCTCATTTTCTCAGCCTCCTATTTCCTTCTCCCTGCTGCGCTCTCTTTCCACTAAACCACCACATGTCAGTCGAAATGGGAGGCAATTAGTGGGCTCATTTCAGTCCCCACAACTGTGCTGAAAAGAAAGTATTTATGATGGCACAATGAACAGCTGAAAGATTAAATAACATTTGCCTTTTGAAAAGAAAATGACTTCTAGCTAAATGGGCAATTTTTGATTATTCTCAAACAAGCTTAGAGTAGTTGGTTTTTAAAATACAAGAAAGGAAAATGAGTCATTTTTAGGTGAAAGAATCAAATAAAACTTGACACAGTAATGCAAATAACCGATGTTTTATTGCAAAATATGTAAATGCGTTATTCCCTCGACAATGGCTCGTGTCTAAGGTCAGGGCAGATTGGTGCAAGCTAGACACCAGTGGAGAGAAGGTTGTTATCGTGACTTTTTGGGGGGATGCTCGGTGAGTTATGTATGAAAAGGGGGCTCTCGGAGGAGGTGAATTGCAGTGAGTCAAATCGGGCGAGATGCATTTTCACAGGATGCATTGCGCACTTGACTAAAGTGCTTCAGATGGGAGGTGACAGGTTTGGGAAGAGTTATTGCTGCTGCTTTTTTTCCCCCAGTTTTATATTCAAAAAAAAAATTCTTTCCCTTCCTCTATTTGAAATATTTAGCAGATATTCAGGAGTCACTCCGGACAAAAAGGATAGTAACCATCGCTATTATGTTTTGGAGAATTAAGACCCTCTTCTATTTCAGGGGTGGGTTTCCCAAACAGCAAAGAAGGTGATTTGGCTTTTTCAAATGCTGCTACTTATTTAGTTATTTATTTTTAATATTGGGAAATTTGTTCTAAGTCCAGGTCCCTCCATCTCAAATAGCTGTCCTATCTGTCATCAGCTGTGCTGATGACGTCTCCTGCCTTCTATGACTCTAGAGGTGAGTATAGAGAAATCTAATTTTAAAGAAAGGAAGAAAGCATGCTGTTCGAGTTTCTTGCCATTGTTGAGCTGATCGGCAAGCCCCAAATGCTGAAGTCCAGGCTGGAGGTGGCTTTCACATGACTTCCTGACAGAATGCTTTGCATTCCAGGCCGCTCCATCTGCCCCCTCCGTAGCTGTCAAGCCCAGGACGTGATTTGGGTTCAGAAACTACGAGTCACGGTGGGTACCAGCACCCTGTTCCTGAAGAACTTGCACCTCCCCCGGAGCCTTCTGAAAACCAGCTCCTCAAGGCCAGCAGCGCCTCTGTCAGTAGAACAATGGTGGCTGCCACAACCACGCCATCCACCTGTGCTTGTTCTAAACATTCTTCTAGGACCACCACGAGTGTGAATGTCTCCGTGAAGATGTGCTCGCTTCCGCCCCCCCTCCCCCCTCTTAGAACCTATGGCTGTGATCGGGGTGAATGTTTACAAAAGCGAATTAATTTCCCACTTAACAATTGAGACATTTCGTTTTGTGACATTAGCTGAAATATTTTCCCCCGCCCCCCAGTGTAATGTCACTTTTTTCACGTCCCGTCCTCTGGCTCCCCATTTCCATCCATCCGATCTTTCCTGTCCATTCTGCCTTCTGAACTTTGTTTGGGGGCACATGCTGCCCTTCAAGTCCCATTCTTGTACGGCTGGCTGTTCTAAGGAACGCATGCCTTATCCACTCGGTCGGACTGTGCAGTCTGTGGCTGCACGCTGGCCCTTGAGGGGAGGTGGGTAAAGTTTCAGGGCCATAGTGTTGGGGGGAGGTGGTTCACCAGTCTCTAACAGACCCATTTTGTTGTTACCGATCTTGAATTTTGTTTGATATTTTCCTCTCCTTCTGCCTAGGACCCAGGAGAAGGACGAGGCTCTCTATTCCTGAAAAGAGTTACAGTCTCAGAAACCCACAGAGCTGTTCCACCCTGTCCTCTCGGGCCCCCATGAGCCCCAATCCACTCGATGGCAGTGAGTTTGCGTCCTTGTTTTTGGTGCTAGGCCCTTATAGGGTGACGCCGATCAGGGTGGACTCCATAATTTCCCTTGTTCCCGAACTCGAACCCCAATTTTTGACTCTACGTACAGTGGGGGGGGGGCCTTCAGAAGTTCAGGGGAGAGTGGAATTTTTTGACAACCTTTTTTTTTTTTAGCATCAAGTTTCATGGATCTTATTTTGAAGTTTCCAGGCTTCTCTATAAGTCATTAGAAATATCCAAGATACATGTCAATTCTTTATGCTATTGTTGCTAAATCATTTTATTGGGGGCTCATACAACTCTAATGTGTCAATCCCTTGTGTCAAGCAGTTCTGTAGGTTTGTTTCCTTCATCGTTCTCAAAATACTTGCTGTCTACTTGAGCCCCTTGACAAGTTTTTGAAGCCCTCTCAGGATAGCATTGGATGGAGACAACGACCTCCCCATGAGACCTCAGCCAACAGCAGAAGGGTGTTCCATTTGAGCCAATCACACTGATTTCTATAGCTGGTAACTAGCAGAAGTCGACCTTTGTTTGACCTTTGTTTACTGCAGCCCTGGAGGGACTGTGAGGCATTGGGCCGAGCAGTGGCAGGTCGACCGTCCAGACCCAAGGAGATGACGGTCTGCTTTGGTAAAGGTTTCAACTTGAAAATTCTCTGTGGGTTGCTATGCGTTGAAGTCGGCTTTAGGGCAGTGGGTATTCTCTACTTCAAAAGGAAAGAGTAATCCTGATGAATGAAGGACAAGAGTGAGCCAAGAGGCTGCTTCTGCCAAGGCCACATTCAGCAAATGCGGGTTGGTTACCTGAAGTCAGTACGTCTGAGTTTTGGAAAGTCTGGGCAGTATTTACACTGCAGCAATCGGCAGACGCTGGAAGTCAGGGCTGTGTTCTCCAGAGAGCTGTCTGTCTGTGCGTCCTTGTGTGTCATACTTGTCCTGAAATGTGTCCCAAGCAGCACTTCTCTCCTCTGCCTCAGTTTGACTGGGGGCAGCCTAACTCAGGATCGTGCACACCCCCACGGTCTGCAATCAGAAATCACCAGCAAGTGACATGGGTGGAACATTCTGAGCTGCTCTCTGCTTTGTGGCTGAGGAGTAAGACGCATGCATCTTCCTTACAGAACTCAACCCCTGCACACGAGGCTTCAAAAATCGGTGGATTTGCATTCCATTTTTCCATCAACAATTTGAAACTCCCCTAGTGTACTCAATTACACCAACAGATGTGTGTCTACATTTTACCTTTTCTGCCTAAAGGAAGAGTTGCTCGTGAGAAATCACATCCTCTAGACTTTTATTTTTCATAAACTCGAGCTGTAACTATGGCAAGAAAAGGGCTCCTTTGAGCTGTTCCAAAAGGAATTTACAAAAGGTGTTGGATTTTTTAACTTCCTTACAAATAGCTTTCTTTGTGCCCTGTTATTTTATGCATGTTTATCATCTATCCACTTATAAAAAAATTACACAATAGGTGGGGAAAAAGCTCTATTTGACAGTTTTTGATATTTATAGTGCTCTGAAAAAGAGCCTGGAGATTCAATTAAGCTTATTAAATGCAGCATTTTACAAGCAATCTAATAAAGACCCGGCAGCACAATATGCATGGCAAGCATTTGTAAAAAGCAGGCTTTTTAACCTATAGATGAAACACCTAGGAAAGCAGAAGTATTGATTGATTTTCTTGGGTGGTGAATGTTAAAGGGGGAGCAGGTGCTGACAATGACAACGGGGGGCGGGGGGAGGGCGGGGAGGGAAGGGGGCGCAGAGGACCACCAGTGAGAACGTCCCAGGAGCCCCTGAGTAGAGCGAGTGGTTAAATGCTCAGTTACCCACCGGAAGGTGGGTGATTCAACTCAGAACAAAGTCCTGGCCATCGACTGGTAAGAGCAGCACCCCCAGGGAAAGCCAGGTGGAGCACGGTTCTCATTTGAAACACGAGGGTTCTCCAGGGGCCAGTTCAGACAGGAGTGGGGGCTGGACCCTCAGCTACAGATGAGGATCAGGGCCAGTCTTCCACGTTGAGCACTAGTGGAGTCGTGGTTCTGTATTGGGCTGCTTGCCTTCAGGTCAGTAGTTTGAAACCACCTGATGCTCTGAGGGAGAACAATAGGGTTTCCTGCTTCCATAAAGGGTTCCCGCATGGCACTCCCTGGGAGCAGTTCTGCTCCGTCCAGGGGCCCCATGTGATTTGGCACCAACCTGATGCCAGTGGGAGCTTCCCACGCTTGTGGTAGCAGAGTTTCCACTTCTTTAAAATGTGCTATTAATTTTCACTTTCTAGTCCCTTTTCTAGGGGCCCTGGTGGCACAGTGATGTCATATCCAGTTGTTAACGATGATACCAGCAGTTCGAGACCACCAGGCTCTTGGAGAAGGATGAAACTTTTTACTCCCTTAAAGAGTGTAGCAGTCATGTACTCATGCCAATGTCATGATTGGGAGTCTACAGGTGGAGTCTGGAGATAGCCAATGAGACCTCTGTGTAGGTATGGCCTTCACCTGAAAATTTTGGGACATCTCGCCATAATTCCCTCATGGATGTGAGAGACTTACAACGGAGTCCTTGGAAGACATTGTAGCTGACAAGACACAAGGCTGACTCCCTGTGAGACATCCTGGAGGAGAAACCACATGGGCTTACCCTGATGGAACCAGACCTCTGAAGCCAGAAAAGCCACATGGAGACTCCTGCCAGTGCTGCGATGCTTGAGAAGCCAAAGAGAGGCCCCTGTCAGTGCTGAGATGCTTCTACCACCACTGGATATACAAGACTCTGCACCCACTGACCTGTGATTGTCCTGGCATCATTGCATGTGCTTCATGAGTCTGGAGAGGACTTATGGATTGGTATTGAACATATGGGCTAATATCAGACTTATGGACTTGGACTCGACTGGGTTGGGATGCTTTCACAATGTTCCATTCCTCTTGTATATAAACCTCACCCTTATATCCATATGCGTGTTTATGAATTTGTTTCTCTAGTCTACCCAAACTAACACAAAGAGTGAAAGGCTCAGAAATCCACAGGGGCAGTTCTTGTTTTGTGAGGATTGCTGTGAGTCAGAATTGACTATTGAGTGAGTATGATTTGGGGTTTTTGTCCCTTTGCTTTTTCAAAACACCTCTCAAGGGGCAATCAGAGTGGTGCTTCTTTGGAAGGGGGGTAGCTGGTGTCCAGAAACCTGACTCTTATTCAGGAGGCCCCTGTAGCCAGAGTATGGAGAGGGATAAAGTGCTGTGTCTGCTCCTCCCCTAACCACAGCCTGCTGTCTACGGCTGCCATCCTTTAGACCAAGTGTCCTCAAACTATTTAAACAGGGGGCCAGTTTACTGTCCTTTGGACTGTTGGAGGGCCAGACTATAGTTTAAAAAAAGACAACAAAAATCCATGAACAAATTCACTGTGGACCCAGGATGAGTCCGCTGCTAAGCAGGATAAGCAGTGGTGGCAAAAACACTGGGCTGTCTGATAAATGTACTCAAGCAGGCCATATGTGGCCTGTGGGCCGTAGTTGGAGGAGGCCTGCTTTAGGCACTTGGGGAAGCTCCCAGTCAGATTGTCGTTGCTGTACAGGGAAGAGGAGGCAAGAAGGCCTGAAGGCCAGTACCTGCGACGCTCAGCACTCACCAGTTAGCTCCCCCAGCACTCTGCTTTTGAATTTTTATGACACAGAGTTGCAAAAAAGATCTCGGTGAGAAAACTGCTGGGTGACTTGATAGTTTGTTCCTTGGCAATTTGAGAATCAGTACTCCCGACGGGCCAGTTTATCAGAGTTGCAATAATAAACTCTAGGCAGCTGAATATTTCATAAACGAAGGGAGGTTGCCACCTGGGGAGTGTGTGAAGTTGCCTGAGATTCGGGGAGTCTCTTTTGTGTCATGCCCAGGACCTCAGGCATTTCCCCCCATGAAACTGAAACAGTGGCTCTGCAAAAATAGTGTTTTAAAATGATGAACGGACCAATTTCGGGAGACAACGATACTTTTCTAAACAAGGTGGCAAGGGACAGTATGACATGGTGGGCGAGTCCTTGGACATGGAAGTGGGCAACACTAGCTGTGGCCTTGACTAGCTGAAGACGGGGCAAGGATTACTCCCATCTACTCTTCAGTTTCCTCATGGGCACATGGGAGGAAATCTGCCTCATAACGACAGTATTGGCCATGTGGGCTTCCAAGACTGCAAGCCTCCTTTCTCCCTCAGAGAGTCCGTTGGTTTTGAACTGCTCACCTTGTGGTTAACAGCCCAATGTGTAACCACTACGCTAGCAGGGCTGCTAAATAGGGAGGCAATACTGCCTTATCCCATTAGGTTGTAGTAATCACACGAAAAAGATGTTTGCAAGTACTTCCCACAGTTGGTTGCCAGTGATAGGAAATAAGAATTAGTGAAACCACTTCACGTCCCAAACACTCACACCAAATTCTGCCAAGTCCATGAATATTTGCTTCCAGGTTCTCTCAATATATGTTATTTAAATTAACAATAAACCCTTCACCCAACAAACCCGAACGTCCTTTCTCTCTTATTACAAACATGCTGCCTGTTCCTTGTAGAGATGGATTGTCTGTTGCAGTGTTAGTTGCCCTGAACGTTCAACAGAAGGAAACGATGCCCCGCCCACCCTGTATCTTTAAGATTGTTGGTGTGCTTAAGCTCATTCTTTTTTAAAAATCATTTTCCTGGGGACATATACAGCTTTTATTACAATCCGTACATCCATCCATTGTGTCAAGCACATTTGTACATTTGTTGTCACCATCATTCTCAGAACGTTTGCTTTCCTTTGAGTCCTTGGTATCAGCTCATGTTTTTCCCTCTCTAACTACCATCCCTCCCGCCCTCATGAACCCTTGATAATTTATTAATTATAATTTTTTCATGTCTTACACTGACCGATGTCTCCCTTCATCCACTTTTCTGTTGTCTGTCCTCAAGGGAGGGGGTTAGATATAGATCATTGTAACCGGTTTCCTCCCTTTCACCTCCAACCTTTCCCTTCCCCTCCTGGTATCACTACTCTCATGATTGGTCCTGAGGGGTTTATCCGTCCTGGATTCCCTGGGTTTCCAGCTCTGATCTGTACCCATGTACATCTTAAGGTCACTGTTCCAGCTATTTTGTCCATTCAGCTCACTGAGAGTTTTCTTTTTAGGGGTGACCCTCTACCATATGACACACTCAGGTTTAAGAGCAGGAAAACAAGGAAAGCAAATATTCTAAACCACAAAGTACCAGTATACGAAAATGTTCTGAGGTACCACATCTTCAGACCATCAATAAGGTGCACCTTCGTTTCCCACCCCCACTTTTTTGGGGGAGGAGTGCATCTTATGGACCAAAAAATATGGCACTTTTCCAAAGATGATCTCCATTTCTAACAATTGTTCTTTCCGAATGTGTCTGGAGCTGGCTAGATGAAGTCTGGGCATCCTTGCTTCTAAAGAGATGTCTGGTTGTACGTAGGTCAGACAAATGGGTAAAGAGAATTGTTGTTATTTATTTCAATTGCCATGGAAATCTTTGGTCCAATCATACTATTTTCTTTGCCAAGTTGTTTCAAGGAGGACAGGGTGAAGGGCATCTTGGAGGGAGAGCTCTCGCAGTGTTCCATGGGGCTGGCCCCTGGCCAGGTCTGGGTTCTGCAGCGGGCGTGGTGGGAACACTGTGAGGACCAAGTGTTCCTCCTTATGGGACAGACCCATGAATATGCCCAGCTTCCTCAGGTTCGGTGACTCAACCTCCGAAACGGGATTTCACTTTGGGGCCAAAGTCCACCCAGTGATAAAATTAAACTAAGAAAAAGAACTTAATCTGAATTCTCAGGACAGAAGGTAGGCAAGTCTTACAATCAGACATACTCCCCCCACCATTGTGTATGTAAAACATACATCGCTTTCTCCTTTTGTGTATGTACAAGGTCAAACCCAATTGTGCGGTCTTGGTCGGTCAAAATAGGGCTGTTTCCCTGCCTCTTGCTCACCCCAAGTTCTAGAACCGATGTGCTGATTTTCAGGAGTAGGGAGCTGGTGGCCCTTCTCAAATGGAAAAGGGAAATGGGGCTGCTCCTTTCATGATCCCGTCACTGTCCTGCCTTCCTCCGGTGGCTGTCTGAGAACACACCTTTCATTTGACTTGTAAAAGACGAAACCAGCTTTAGAGCACTTTGGCAATATGGGGGGATATCCAGAAGTTCATGGGGACATTCCATTATCTTTTCATTCCATTTTTTTCACCAACGTTCTGAAGTTCCCTTGTCCATTCACATGGGATCTTTGCTATTTTATGACTCCACCTATCTACCCACACTAGAAGCCTGGCCCCATCTGGCTCCTCCCTCTCACTCACCCCAAACTTCAGCGGGTGGCACAGTTTGATCAGTTCCATCTCTGCGTCCTTGGGTCCCCCAGCCTCCCCTGGTGTGACTATGATTGCCTCAGCTCCTTGTCACGTCATCCGATGCTCTCCATCGCCTCTTCCTTGGTCCTTCACTCTTTAGCCTGGACCCTTTCCAATTTCTCCTCCTTTGAGGGATCTTTTAAAGACATAGAGCTGATGCTGTCTACTTGCTGCTTAGAAAACCCTCAAAGGCAGGCACCTGAGCATATAACACAGCTCATGAGCTGATTTCCAGTTACCTCTCTGGCCTTTATTCCCATCATACTACTCTGTCTACTCTGTGTCAAGCCTTCCCAGGAGGGATGCTTGAGCTGAACTGTGAGGTCTCATAGAAGAATTCCCTGTGCTTCCCTGGCTTCATGACTCTGAGCTTTTGCACATGCCTTCAGTGTCCTGTTCTTAACTAATAACTCCTAATGGTTTAAAAAATGGAGTGCAGGCATTCCTTCTACTGAGACACTCACCTGTCCTCCGATTTGCTTCAGATGCTCAGACAGTGGTTTCCCTAAAGAGATGCACCTGGTGTGAACATTCTCCACCATGGACGGTGACTAGTCACTCATCAGTCTCTAGCTCTCCCCATAAGCTATGGGTTTTGTTTGTTTTGTTTTGTTTTTTGCAGGTAGACGTTGCATCCTCTGACTTTGTATTCAGAGCATCTAGCCCACACAGATCCAAGCACACAGTAGGTTCTCAATAAGATTCTGCTGAACAAACAAATGCCATTATTACTCTGGAGGGATAATCAAGCAACAACAGATTATGGAAAGTTGTGATGACTCTAGCAAGGCTTTGTAGATAATCTATGACTCAATAAAGCGACATATTGATAGCCATGAAGAGGCCCATGTATATAAAATGTCTATAGCTTTGTGTTTTTACAAAAGACATACATTTTCACTTCTACCTTCATGAGTCCCCTTTTAATCAATTATCTTCTGAGTTGAGGACTCTCTTGACAAGACCCTTCTAAGGAAAACAAGCTCTTGCCTTCCATGACCTAAGAGCTACAGAAAGGTTTAAACAAAGAGTACTTTTTTTGTTGTTGACCAGGGGATAAACTTGAAGGTAGCAAGAAGTACCTAATCTTGGGGTGCAATGCAGCAAACTGTTTAATATGGCTCTCCTAGCCATAGTCTTTGTGACTCACACCTAGCAATCTTTGTTTTTCTAATGGGTCTACGTGGGAAGGTGGGGGAAGAGATCGATTAGATTGATTTAGCTGTGAGGGGCGCTTAACAGGGTTAATTATGAATGCCATCACACGGAGTCTAAAAGAAGACATCTTAGGAAATGGGGAAATTTCACACCAGGAAGAATGAAGAGCCAGCACTGAAGCATATTCTTTGCACCACAAGATTCCTGAGCAACCTCCCTGACTCAGGAAGCAGAGTTGATACCAGAGAAATGACAGCAGAACCAGGAACCAGAGTGTGAGCCTAAACAGTGAACCTTCCAGTCCACAGAGCAAAAGAGGCTGAGTACTTAGAGGCAGGAAGCTGGCCAGTGGATCAAGGAGTCTCTGGGAACTTTGTTGGGGAAGCAGGATTTTGTTGATCCACAGAACTAAAGCTGAACGCCTTCGGGTTGAGGTTCACAGTGGAGTGGTATGCCCTTTGGTCATTCTCTAGCAGTCTTCAAAGGGATTTGAGCAAGGCAGAGGCCAAGCAAAAAGGTTGAGGGCCAGAGAGGCCTGCCTGCAGGCATGGCAAAGAAGCTGTCTTGATGGAACAGTATCTTGAGCATTTCTTCAACTTGTTTGTAACCTGCTAACATCCCTAATAAAATCCATAATTGTGAGTATCATCTGTGAGTACGATGTGGTCATTGCAATGATCAAACCCAGTCACAGAAATTATGTCCCGGAAGGGACATCGGTGTCAAAATGGAAGGCAGAGGCTTGACTGGTCTTTCTTTTCCTTTGTGTCAGTCAGCCTTGGGAGCAGGAGAAGGGCAGATGTGGTCCTGAATTCCAAGGCTCTTGGTTATTGAGGAACAGAGCCATTTATCTCACTGCCCTCTCAGTTCGATAGCTGCTTCTTAAAACAAGAATGAATGGCTAGTGATCTGTCCATAAAGGGGACATTTTTTTCACATAAAAGAGACCTGGATTTGGAACAACTTTCATCTAAGTTCTGGGGCAAAAAACAAAAGGGGAGAGGGAGAGGAGAGATCGATCTACTGATCAGAGTCAGCAGTGTATCTGTTTTTCTTTCTTTCTTTATTTTTTTTATTTTTTGGGCATCACGGCTCTCCGGTGGTGGGATGAGGCCCAGCCCCACTGCTGGAATTGAACCTCTGTCCCAGTGGGCCGCAGTCCCGCACACAACCACTATGCCACCGGGGCTCAGCCCCTAGCAGTGTATCTGTGAGTGTACAGGTGAGGCATTCCTGTCGGGCCTAGAAAAAAGTCCAGGTGAAACTCCATTCCTTTAAAACATCTCAGACCATTCCCTAAGCATCATGTTTCAGGGATGGTTTGAGGGTAAGTACAGTCTTATTAGTCAAGGACCAGATAGAGTGCCGAGCCCATCCTAACCCTGCTCAAGCAGCTAGTCTGTCATGAGGACAACTAGTGTTGATGAGGTACCTTGGACCGGATGGTTCTAGCAGCAGTTAAGAGCTTGACTTGAAGACGAGTCAGAGAGGCCTGTATTCAATTCCTTCTCCTGCTACTTGTTAACTAGGTCATCCTTAGACAAATACAGTGCTTAGACACCCAATTTCCTTCTTAGTAAAATGATGGGAAATAGCATCCACGACACCTCATTTACTTTCTGCCTGGTACACCGTAAATCTTCTTATCTGATGACTCAAACTAAAAACAACCTATTAAATTTCCAATCCACATACAACCAAGGCCAAATAATTTTTATAGACTAAAAATGACAAAAGCCCTGCCAGATTTCATGTTGGCTAAATGTCTTGCCCCCCCATTTTGAGCTGATAACAATGTGGGTTTCATATACCTATAGTTGCATTCTGGGGGACAGCAAGTCCTTGGGTTATGACCATAGAAATTATAACTTGCACTGAGTCCATTAGCATCCTGCCATGTTGCCCTCACTTTGAAACAATGGCACCAACGCTTTTAACACATTCTTCATCACAATCCCCTCGCCATGGAAAACATTTTGGGCCTATTGTGCTAGGTAAGACTCAATAAGAACCAGATGCATTCTGTTGCAGCTTCCTTACACATCCAATTTTTTTTTTTAGGCATCACTGCCCTCTGGTGGTGGGAGTAAGAGGCCCAGCCTTTGTTCCTGTGAGCTGGAATTGAACCCCCAACCCAGTGGGCCGCAGCCCTGCGCACAACCACTACCACTACGCCACCAGGGCTCAGCCCCACATCCAACTTTTTAAAGACATTCAGGAACTTAGCTTGTCTGTAACCCGGGGATTACCTGTATTATACACACTGCTTCTCCATAAGAAATCAGAATCAGGAAGCTAAGAAGCCAAGGAGTATAAACAGCCACTCAGGGACCAATCTTCCAGCTCCAGCCCATCCACACCTTGCTGTGACTTCTCCTGTGGTTTTGGGTGGTCTCCCTGCTGACCCAGAGAGTGAGATCCAGGACTGGACGGCGGAGCGAGCTGGCAGCCTTTCAGCCTACTTCTATTTTAGAAAGCCTAGACATCTATACAGAATATTTACCAGCTGGTAGGGCTGGGGATGGGTGGGTACAAGCAAACAAAATCATGGAGTTGGAGAGAGTAAATTGGATAGAAATGCGCCCCATGATGTAAAATGCGACTTACCTGTGGACCGGTTCCCGGTTTCAAGTGAAAACCAAAAACAAGTTCCAGGTTCACCGTTTTTTCCTCATTTTCTTCCGGCTCGCCTCCAGGATCCTAGACCAAAACCAAGCACCAGTGACTCAAGCTGCCACTCCATTTTTACAGGACTCTTAGCACGAGTTTTTCCATCTTAACTGATTGGATTTTGGTTCACTTTCATGAAGTTTTAAGTGACCACTAAGCCTTTGATTGAGAACCTTGCCACATAATTGTTTCACACACTGCAAGCCTAATGCCACAACCTTAACCATTTTCCACAATGTACCTGGTATTGGGTAACTTTACCCTAGAAATGCACTATTTGAACCTTCCCCAGGGGAATTTTTGCAACACTCAAGATGTTGACAAGGTATTCCCAAAGAGGAGCGAGGCTGTCCTGAGGCATACATGGATCTGGGATCAAGCCAGGGAACACGGATAGCTTTGAAGGCTTACAGATGAAAAGCCATCGCTAACAGTGAATGAAAGGAGTTCTGGGTTAGTCACTGTCAGGATTGAGTGATTTCAAGCAAAGTGTGTCAGAGGCTTTAGATGAAATCCAAAATGAAGATGCTAACCTTAATGTTTTACTCAAGCCCTAAGTCTTACCACTTTGTGCAAGTGAAAGTCCAGAGCCCTGCAGTGTGTGTGTGTGTGTGTGTGTGTATGTGTGTGTGTGTGTTCCCTCAGCGACTTAGACGTTGGGCAAACATCTCCTGGAGCCAGGTGGAAGGCCCAGGGCCTCGCCTGCCAAGCTGGCACTTCAATCCGTGGGACACGAAGTTGAGATGTGGGGTTCTTATCATGAACGTGTTGTTAATATTTCAACTGGCAGGAGACGAGGGTGTTCAATGTATGCACATCTTAAGCTTCATTCAAAGGGTCTTTTGTCGGGCAAGGGTGATTGCACTGCACTTCAAATAGCCCTTCCCGACACTGGCGATCGGCGGTGCAGATGTGGCAGGTGCAGGTGCGAAGAAGGAGGCCACTGGCCGTGAGAAGGGAGCCTTCCTTACCTTCGTGAGTGGCGGAAAGTGAAACAAGTTGAGGTAATTGTGGGTTAATTTCTCAATGGCGGACTGCAAAAAAAAGAAAAAGAGAAAGAACAGGCATTTGTGAATGATCTGATAAAACCAAGAGAGGAGTAAACATGATTGTGATCCTAGAAAGGCCTTCTTTCTTTATGCAGTTCATAAAATACGGTGGCGATGTGAACAACCAACGTCTACGGGGCATAAACCGGGTGGGGACTTTGTCATTATATAATGGACTAGGAAGAAAGTTTCAAGGTGTTCAACCTCAAACCAAGCAACAAGTAAGACCATTTGTCAGACGCCATTGAGTGATGGCGATGGCAGGTTCAATGTTTTGGTGTATAGGGGGTGCAGTCCTAGTGTTGCAATGGCCTTTCTTGTTGCCCCGATGAACTGTGGGAAAAAAACCGGGCCATGAACCTGACTCCAGAGAGGAAACTCCTCTGAAGGGGCTCCTGCTTCCCCAGGGCTCGACTGTGGCCATGTGTCCCATCACTCCCTTTCCCGAGGAAGCGCAGAGAAATTTAAAGGAAAGGAGAACAATTTCAGTGATGATGTCTTCTATCTTCTTTTAAATATTCATCAGGAATAACCTAGCTTTTTTTTGGGGGGGGGGTTGCTTTGTTTGTTTTTTTTTTTTTGGGGGGGGGGTTTGCATCACTGACTCTGGTGGTCGTGGGCGCTACCCAGTGCTGCTCCTGAGAGCCGCCACTGGATTTGAACTGCCAAGCCTGTGGGCCACAGTCCTACACTCAACCATGTACGCCACCGGGGCTCAACCCTAACCTAGCTTTTTAAGAGGGGAACTGAACATACCACGAAAGGAGTGGATACATGAATGTGAGAGAAATCAGATGCATTTTTAAAAAAGGAATCAGAAGCTGCGGACTCTTGACAATGTTGTGATCACAGATTGGATGCTCCACCCCATTTCTTTTTCCTGGTTCCCTCCATGGGAACCAAAAGGGCTTCTGGGCACAGGGGGAGAGCCAGGGATAGGCAGGACAACCAAGGAGTTAAAAAAAAAAAAGACAGGAGGAAACAGCACTCTGGATGGCAGTTTAATGATCATCACTCCAGGTGGATTACGCCTCACTTTGTGTCTGGTTGCGTGTGTGCATGCATGCAAGTCTGTGTGTGATGCAATTCTCCAAAGTACCAGGAGGGCTCCTTTAAAAAGTTTTGCCCGCTGCCCCCAAAGCCAGCTGGGAGTGTTCTTTCTCCTAAGTGCTCTGATGCTTCTGCACAGAGGACAAGTTTGCAGGAGATAAGCTCATTTGCAGAAGTCCCAATGCTATTGTGGAGTATAGCCTCCTCTTGGCTGAGTTCGTGCTGGTGGCCACTCTACAACAGCCCCGAGCTTTGGCAGTAAGAGGGAGGGCCCGGGGTCTAGGTTGCTTAGCGGTGAGACAGACCCCACTGTGCTATGACTGGAGATGTCACCCTAGAGCTTGAGGAAGCTCTTGAATCTCAGTCCTGGCCAACCCTCATTTCACTCTGGGTCAAGAGAGGAAGCCACACCCATGCCCCAACCTGGTTGTCTTTTTTACCAAGGGCATTTGCTTCATGCATGTGCTTCCTGGCTTCTTAGCCCTTAGGTCCTTTTGAATACGGTTTGAGTGTGATTTCTATGGGATGGCTTCTTCAACACACTTCTCTCCTCATGTTCCTTCATGATCGACAGGTACTCCTCTTGTTCTTCTGTCTCCTACCTCTTGGTCGTCTTTTCTTCTAGCGGTTGCTGCAGTCCTTGGTGGTCTGGCTCATAGAGACAGCACTCCACTCTCTGCCTCTATCATTACAGGGGCTTTTTTCTTCCACTCAGATGGCTTTGATGGTCCCTAGCCACCTACTCCTTTCTGAAGACCCCGTCATTGTGCTCTTGGTCAGGGGTGTAAATGTAACTGTGCTTCCCTTCTCAAATCTGCAAGCAGCTCTCTTAAACCAGTGATACCCTCCCTTTCCCTACATTCTCACTCCCCCCAGACTGGGCCTTTTTACTTTCTGTACAGGGTGAAAAGCTCTGGCCCCACCTCTAAAATTCATGTCTGCCCACAGCCCGAAATAAGAGATGTTCATGTCTTGGCAGATCTAGTTGAGATCTAATTCAAGCTCTAATCCACACTTAGAACCCTCAATCCAGTACTGCCATCTTTGTAAAGAGAAAAAGACTTGCAGACAGACACACAGACAAGGACGACGGCCAGGTGCTGATGGAGGACGGGAATGGAGTGATGTCTTCCTAAGCCAAGGAACACCCAGGATGAAGGCATCCGCAGGGCGCTAAGAAAAGAGTCTCTCCTAGAGGAGAGGTCCCTGCTGGCACCTTACTTTTAGCCTTTTGGTACAAAGACCTCAGAAAGGACACATTTTGTGTTAAGCCACCAAGATGGCGATGCTTTGTTGTGGCCAGTCTAGGAACAGGAACACGCTCTATTACCACTTCCTAACGGATCATGTAAACTCTCGTCTCGCCTTTCCAATCAGGTTTATGCGGGCTAAACACCATCCCGCTTGACACTTCCAATGCTCCCCACAGCAGATCGTTTCCCAGTTCCCTGGTTGCCACCTACTTCCTTTCTGAAGACCCAGTCGCTGTATTCTTGGTCAGGGGTATAAATGTAACTGTGCTTCCCTTCTCGAATCTGCGAGCAGTTCTCTTAACCAGCTCCCTGGTCGCTGTTCTAGCTGGGAATGACTTGCCACCGGTCTAGCCAGGCATGACATGCTATTCTCCAAACTGGGTGTGACTTGCTGTCCCAGCAGCCTGGGACTTGGTCCCCCCAGTTCTTCCCCACCTGTCATGACTTCCGTTCTCCACCCGCTGCCACTGGACAGCTTTGCTCTCTATTGGTCACCTCAGAAGTCAATCTCGTCTGCCCTCCCGGTTCTCATCTGTGTGTTTCCGTTAGCTCCTCCTCTCTGCCTAGATCAATATCCTTTCTCTTCCTTCTGCTGGTTCGAGTCCAGATTCGGTCACTCTCCAAGACCCAGTTCCAGGGCCCCCCGACTCCATGAAGGTTTCCCTCTCCTCCTCCACGCACTTCTCCCCTCACGACATGCCTACTCTCCGGGCTACCCGAGAGAAACACCACACGATGAAAAAGTTTACTGTGGGCATGTTTCCTGTCTTCTTGAGGATGTAACCTCCTTCAGGGTAGGATTCTCCTTCGTGACTCCATGAACTAGGTCTTGCACCTGGCAGGCCTTCTGTGGGGCGTTTGTGGAGCAGGGAAGTTAGGGCATTGCTTGCCCTAATGATATCAAACACCACAGAAGGGGTTTGACTGTCCTGGGACCTGCTTTCAGGGCTAAACTTACTGTCATTAGTTGACTCGATATTGGCTCTAATCCATGGTGAGCTTACGTACAATGGCAAGCCGGACACATTGTCCAGTCCTGTGGCCTCTTCACAATCTGTGGCAGGTTTGGACCCCCCCTTTTCTTGTACCATTGTGTCACACTGTCTCATCCACGGAGACCACGGATGTGAAGACTGAAATCATATGTGGCTTTGGGCAAGGCAAGTGTCTCAGCTCACCATCTCCCCTGGAAACGGATTTTTAAACACGGCTGGTTCTTTTTCAAAGACAACAGAAAGAAAGGGGATGCCAGGAGCATCTTCTCTTTGCACTGGAAGACAAGATTTGTAAAATCTTGCAACTGGAAATTTCCCCGTATTACAGAAATCACTGTGCATACCCTATCCCATCTATGCAAGAACACTTTTCCAGGCAGGGACTCCCCCACCCCCCAGAAGGACAGATGCCAGCCACACCTCGAAGCTGAATCTTGGATGCGATGAAACTCTGAGAAGTTCTTCCCTACAGATTTGTACATTACCTTGCCTACTTAGTAGCTATGTCACCACGGTGTTGCACATCCCTCCAGCTACCCAAACTTGGGGTTAGGAAAGGTTTGGGGAGCACACTTGATTCTTTATCTTGAGGAATATCTCACTTGAAAGAAACTAAGAACCTTGCCCCCACACCCACATGCCAGTCATTCTTGTTTGGCTTGAGCGAGTACAAAAAACCAGCAACACACAGCTCTGACTGCTCAACTGCATAAAAGTCACAGCCACAGACCAGAGGATTAACCTTGAAGCTATTGGAGACTGGCGTTTGGGGGGGACTGTGAGCCTTTCCTGAGTCAATGAGGGATTAGCATATACCTAGCGGTGGGCCTGCCTGCTCCAGCTCCAGACGAGTTTGCAAATTCAATGAACTCCCCATGATGTTCACTTAATGAAGTAGTTTAGGATTTACACAGGCCATGGGCAACTTTGGGAGGCTCGTGGTGACTTCTAATACACAGCTGGCAGCTGGGGCTCTGAATGGGGATGCCCCCAGCTCTTCCTGGCTTCCTCCCTCACCAAGGCCTTGCCACAGGCTGTCCACTCCCACTGGAGCGACCTCCACATCACCTGCTTACCATTCAGTTGTCCTCTAGGTCTCCAATCCTGCATGACCTCTTTGGAGAAGTGCTTTCTCACCCTAACTGCCTCTCCTTCAGCAGCCCTGAGGTTTAGTGGGGAGGCACAGGACTGCTTACTCCCAGGTCGGCAGTGGAAACCGTCAGGGGCACTGCAGGAGAGACGTGAGGCTTCTACTCCAGTAAACAGCTATGGTCCCGGTCTCAGAGGTCCCTGGGGTGTGGGGTAGGATGGTGGCAATTCTAATCTGTCCTATGGGATCGCTGTGGGTCAGAATCGGTGGCAGTGAGTTTGGAGTATGGAACCAGCTCTCCTTGGTGGCATTTTTCAATAAAAACCACTTTACCGGCGGCTCATAAAATTCTTATCACAATCCACCCATCCGTTGTGTCAAGTCCATGGGTACATGCGTGGCCCTCATCATTCGGCGCACCAGCTGCTACAATGGGCTCACTTCCAGGGACCCTGGGGCGGATGGCGCAGGACCAGGGAGTGCTTCCTCCTGTGGTCCATGGGGCCGTCATGGGTCGGAACCCACTCCAAGGCACCCAATGGCCACTCAATGAAAAACGTCCCAAGGGTTCTGGCCGAGGGCCAGGTGTGTCCAGGCATGGACCCTTTGGCAGTTGGTCTTATGAGGAGGGAGGAGTCAGGCCAGGGGGATCCCAGGGAACCGTCGGCTGTGCCATGTGGACGTGGCTCAGCCCTCTAACCTCCAGCAGAGGCCTGCTCCTGTCCCCGGCATCTAACCGTGACGTGCCACACATCGGCGCTCCGTACAGATGCCCTCCCGTCTGGGTACCTTTAAGTGGATGATATGCCCCTTGGAGACGATGCCCATGTCTTTCAAGTCTTCCTCCTCCAAAAACAGCAGCCGCTTCCCCGTGATGTTGTTGTCCTTGAACAAGCTGGGGTACGTAATCATCTCCTCGGAAGGGTCGCCTGCGGGAGGTCAGGAGCAGGGAGAAGAAAATGAGACTCAGGGCCCCACCAAAGCCCCCTCTGTGAATTCAGAAGTTCGGAGATGGCACTTGCCTTTTTGGACGAGCTGCTGGAGCCAGAAGAACTGTGGGAGAGAAGAACACACCAAGGTGAGGACAGACATACGGTTCGAGGCCAGCCTAATACGACAGCAGGGCATTTTCACTCGAGTTCAAAACATTGTCATCAGGTGAAATGGGATATTTCTCTGTCCTTTCAAAACCTCAAGCTTCTCCATGGGGAGAAATCCCTTCTCTTGGGAGTCTTGGCCCCCGCGGGAGCTGTCTTCTTTAGGGAAGGAAGACGTGACGATTCCCTCAGCCATTCTCAGGCCTGGCATGTCTCCATGCATGTGAGGGTGGTCACCTGGGGGCTGAGGCGTGCTGGTGGATCCCGGCGTGGTCTGAGTGAAAGGGCCCCCCACTGCAGTGCTTAGAGGAGCGAACGGAGTAAGACCTTCACGCTGATCGCGAGGCAGCCACCAACAAGTTGTCATCTAGACAGTTCTAACCCTTGGTGACGGCTGGAACGGCTGTCCACAGGGTCCCCAAGGATGGGGTGCTTCCAGAACTGCATTATCAGGCCCGGGTGGATTTGAACCCCTGACCTCTCCGTGAACAGTGTGGCCAGAGACTATAGGACAAGTGGGCTGGGAATTCCCTGTGTCCAACCAGGAGGCTGAGACCCTCTTTCCTGATGCCCTCCCGACCCTGGTGGCTGAGGGAGGACTGCCTCACCTCTCCTGGGTGGGCCCTGAGCCCGGGAAGCTCATTTGGGGTCTCTTTCCTGGTGTTTGCTCACTTTGTAGGGTCAAAGAGATAGGGGAGAGGCCAGCCCCAGCCCCTCTACTCCTCTGGGGAGCCGTCCATCCTGAATGTTATTGAAAGGGCCTGGAAACTACTTAACCTGAGGACAAGGACTAAAAATAGCTCCTGGAGCATAGTGCTTAAAAAAAAGGGGGGGGGTGGGTGACTTGAAAATGAGATGGGCTCACTTGACAAGGGGATCAAAGGATTCCATTCAGGCCTGGGCCTAGAAAGACCCTTCTGTCCTCTCTCCTTGTTTGCCAGCACTGATGGGAGACTGAGGAACATAGGGACTCAGTGACAAGGAGGAAGAGGCCCCTGGTGCCAGGGTTTCTTACCCTGGGGAACCCCAGAGGCTAGCCAATGCCCACCAGGGGAGGCTACAAAGAGCATGGGGGGAGGTGGTCTGTTCTCTAACGTGGAGGCCATACCGCCAACATTGTCTCTCTCCTTCTCCTCGTTCGTTCGATGACATCCTGTGCTTGTAAAACAGACCCACACAGACCTCCATCGCTGAGGTCACTGGTCAGAAATTCTTATACGCCTTTCAAGGTCACAGAAACCAATGGGGCAAAGTAGAAATGTAGGGCCTAGAGCTTCCTCCGGACTTATGTAGCCTACCTGCACCCTAAAAAATGTGGGGCTTCTTGGGGCAGTGCAAATGGTTAACTCACTTGACTGCTAACTGAAAGGCTAGCCTCTGGTCAAAGCCTCTCGAGGTCACCTCAGGGGACCTATCTGTTTGAAATCAATCAATCGGCCCACCTGATGGAACTCCCCTGTGGAGCCCAGTTCTAGCCTGACACCACAGGGCTGCCACCAGCTGGTCCGCTCGGCGGCCCTTGGCTTTCTGACTGCAGTGAATGGTCACTGCTGCTGACAATGTTTGGGGATGCACAGAAGGCCAGGGTCGAGATGTTCCATCCCCAACAGGCCTAAGGTGGGAGTCAGTCCAGCTCAGGGGGTGGGGGCCCAGCCTGACACTGCCTTTACCAACCCTTCCTTCAGTGTTCAATTCCTACCCCCTACATTCTAGGAGACAGGCATCCTCAAACTACGACCCGTGGGCCACATGTGGCCCGCCGAGGACATTTATCCAGTTGCCGGGTGTTTTTGCCGCCGCTGCCTGTCCTGCTTAGCAGTCAACTCATCCCCAGCCCGCAGTGAATTTGTTCATAGTTGTTTTTGTTTTTTTAAAAAAAACTATAGTCGGGGCTAAGCCCCGGTGGCATAGTGGTTGAGTGCGGGACTGCAACCCATTGGGTTGGCGGTTCAAATCCAGCAGCAGTTCTCCAGGAGCAAGGCTGGGCCTCCTACTCCCACTAGGAGGCAGTGATGCCTCCTCCCCACCCCAAAAAAGAAGTTCCTTTTCTAAAAAAAAACTATAGTCGGGCCCTCCAACGGTCTGGGGGACAGTGAACTAGCCCCCTGTTTAAAAAGTTGGAGGACCCCTGCTCTAGAAGCACATTCACTTGGTCTCCTGGGCTAGTCACTGAATTTTGTCATGGGCGCTCATGACTGTATCTGGAATAACTATCAGGAATAGATGGAACCATCTTGTAAGGCTGGAAGGGGCAGTGCCTTGGAGTGTGAAGTTTGACTTCAAGTTGCTGTCGTATCAAAAATAACTTTTAAAAGTGTTGCAACTTGCCAGATGCTCCTAACGGGACTTTCCTAGGCCCCCCCCCCTACCCCTACCCCAGCTGCAGGGGTAAACTTGTGGATGTATTTCTGAAATACCTTCCCGGGCCTGAGGGCGGGTGGGGGGGAGACACGAATAGGACTGACTTACCACGTCGTCTTCGGTCCACGCACTGATCTCAAAGGAAGGCAGCAGCTGCGCGGGAAATAGGAAGGAAATGAAAGAAACATTATCTCTGTCCTTTGGGTTTCTGCCTTTGCCTCACCTCCATCCGTTGGCTGCCCCTCTCGGTGGGTTCCTCCTGTGGCTTAGGTTGAGCTGAAAGCCTCCTCCTGACCCTGAGAGGGATTCCTCAGCGCTGGGGGGTGGGGGGTGGGGTGGGGGGGCGGTTTGCCCTTGAAGTCACCCATGACCAGACCTCACCCCTCTGCAACTATGCCCTGGATGCTCAGAGCAGCTCCAGCAGGGGCTTTGTGCTTCTTGACATTGTCCCCTCAGCACGGGGCACAGAATAGTCAATTGATGCCGCGACCTATGACCCAGGTGAACCTTTTCCCATCTTCCCACAGGGACCACAAAGGACCACCCACATTGGGTTCTCACACCTGGCTTATGCAAGCCACTTCGGAGGACATGAACGCCATCCTCTGAGCACGGTGAGAAAAAAGCTGTGTCACCCATTTTAAGCTTTTAACCTATGACTGAGAACTAGTCCACCCAGAAGGTGGCCTTCTGCTTTCTGTTTCCCTTGGTCACAACTCCAGTCCCACAGCGGAGGGGCAGCATGGAGTGTAAAGGGACAGACATCTTTCTGATCGCTTCCTGTCTTCCTTTCCCAGGGACTTTCTGCCTCCATCGAGAGTTACCATTAATGATCATCTCTTGAACCCTTACCCCATGTGCCACACAAAAACCCCCAACTCACTGCCAGTCTGTCAGTCCTGACTCATTGTGACCCCAGAGGACAGAGTGGGGCTACCCCTGGGACTTTCCAAGCCTCATCTTTCTCCCATGGAGCTGCCTGGTGGCCTTGAGGTGCCGACCTTGCATTGAGGAGCCTGACGTGTAACCATGATGCCACCAGGGCTCCTGTACTCTGATGTCAATTTCTGTAGGCCAATTTCATCATCCGTCTGCAGCACCGACTCTGCAGGTAGGTCCCAACACGTTCCCTTTATGGGAAAGGAGAGTTGGTCACTTGCTTCTCAGCACCAAGAAAGGGAGCGTTGGAGGGGAAACTCCAGCATGCCCTGGTTTTAAAATCCATCTGCGTCCCAGCACTGCACGTTGCCTTTCCACTGGGCTCAGAGCTGAGTTCTGGGGAATTATACTCATTGTTGCTTCTTTAGCCATCTTTCTTTTAGCGTTACACACAGGAGGAAAAACTAACTGTCCTTCCACAACAGATCTGTTCTTGGGCCTCTCTCGCCATGGGAACATGAAGCGGTTTAAGATACACCCCCCCCCCCCCCCCGCCACCCACCCGAAGCTGCTCTCCAGGCTGAATTCACTTTTGAGATCTTTCTATGAGTGTCCTCATTTTTAAGGCAAACTAGAGATTTGCTACCCTAATGCAGCGGTTCTCAACCTTCCTAATGCCCAGATCCTTTCATATAGTTCCTCATGTTGTGATGACCCCCAACCATAAAGTTATTTTCCTTGCTACTTCATAACTATCATTTTGTTATTATTATGAATGAAGCGTAAATATCTGATATGCAGGATGTATTTTCAGTGTTACAAATTGAACAACGTGAAAGCATAGTGAGCAATCACAAAAGTAATACATAACTATATATTGTGATAGATCTATTTCTAATGACAAATCAATGAAACTTTGTCTTGAAGCATGGTGTCACATGGATAACAGTCTTCATGCCAGGAACTGGCAGGTGGGGGTTTCTGTATGTGGGCAGACCCACCTGAAGATGGATAGAGGAACGGTGTCTCGGTTCCCATCGGAACTATGGGTTCTCCAATGGTTTTAGGCTGCCCATGGGGGTCTCGACCCACAGGTTGAGAACCGCTGCCCTAATGGATCTGTGAAGTTGATGCATGCTCGGTTGACATTGGTTGCTTGGATACTCCTATCATGAAACTCTCCAACAAAAAAGATTTCAAAACCAGCAAGAGTGGTTGCATATCTCACAACGGGGCCTGGGCGGCCAAGAATGAGTGCCATTGGCCAGCTCCTGGAGCAAGCCTCAGATGTTCAGTGCACATGGACTCGGGTTGGTTGATGGCAAAAATCCCCAAGCAACCACTCAGAAACCAGTTCACTTGTTATGAGTGTTTAGTAAAGATCTCACTTGAATCATATTTTTAAAACCAAGTGTTAGGGCCCTTGTCAGAAGAAAGGCCTGTGAAACTGGGGCGGTCCTGAGGAACCAAGGCAACAGGGCTGCTGTAGTTACAACAAAGCAAAGGCCTCCTGGTCGAACACGTAAGCGTGAGGGAACATGTTTACTGGGGCCTTCAGCCCGTACCACTCTCACAGCTGATGAGCTCTTCACTTCTGAATGCAGCCCGAGGCTGTGGGCTAGATAACCAAAGCTTATATCACTCGCAAAAAGAAAGTTCTGGGTCCTGGGATGTGAAGCAGTTTGGGATAGCCGCTGTATTTATTTTAAAGTATTTTATGATGGACGGCATGGAAGGCAGAGGTGATCACAGTCAACTAATCTAACTCCCCACATTGCTTGTCTGAGGATGTGTCACTTACCCTCTGTCAAGAAACAGCACTTTCTGTGGGTGAGTTTTAAAAAGGGAAAGTCCAATTTGGTTATTTGTAGAAGTCAGAGGCTGGGGAGAGCATCTATTTATTTTTCTTTCTTTCTTAACTTTTTGTGTATTAGGTGAGGGTTTTGATTTCAGACCATCCTTTCTGTGTTCAACAATCCTGCAATTTAAACACCTTCTTAAGCCTCCCAATAACTTGCCCTGTCCCGTCCCCCCACCGGCTACTCCTTTCTAGCTCATCTCTGTTAACACTCTCATCCTCCCCTTCACCTTGCCCAACACCGCTTCCTCTCTAGCCATTCAGTTCCCAAACGTGACTGCTCATTAGATCACCGGGGGATCAGGTAAAATTTCAGATTGCTGGGGTTCTTCCTTAGAGATTTCCCTGGGATTTCAAGTAGAATGAAGATCTGCAATTTCACCCCATCCCCTGAGGGAGTCCAGTGATCAGCCATGTTTGAGAAGCTGAGCTCTCTAAGCCCATTCTCCTTTCCTCTCCTCCCCTCCCACCCCTTGCAACCATCAACGTCTGTTTCTTTTTGGTCTGAACAACTTTCATCTTGTGATTTTTTTGTCCCCTTGGGGGGTCATCCTTTTAATCTCCAGGTGTTGAGTCTGTATCCACACCATGAAAATAACCCTGCTTGGTCCCTGCCTTCAGGGAACTTTCCATCCAGTTGGGGTGAAACGTGCATGAATTGTACATGGAGAGTACAATTCATCTTCTCTTTGGCTTACTCAGGGCTGGTCAAGTACCTGGCATACAACCCCTGGTATATATTCTTGCTGAATGAATTGAAGGGTATATTTACCCACATGCCAAATTCTCAGGCAGAGAGCTTAAGGATATACCAGAGGACAGTGTGCCAGACTGAGCGAGGCTTTTCGTCGAGGAGAGGAAGGCACAGGGGCTTGAGCTGGGCACTGCAAGGCAGGGAGAAGCAGGTGTTTTCAGGGGAAGGGAAGCAAACAGGGCAGAAAATAAAAACAATCCCAAGGTGTGCTTGGGGGTGGGGGAAGGGAAGGATGGTCCAGGCCCATTCAGCGAAGTAGAGTACAGATGACTGTGTTGGAGGAAAAGGAAAAAGGAGGTGGCCCCTGAAGGCTCGAGGAAGATGACTTAACAAACCCCTGCAGGTTAAAAGGCATAGCTGTACACTCTGGGTCCTGTAGAAATGTTGCAAGGGCATAAAGTGTGTCTTTAGAACCCCATGATTGTATAGTTTATACACGCTGTTTCTGGCTTAGTGGTCACATGTAGTAGTCACATGTTTGGCTGCTCATTGCAAGGTCAGTAGTTCAAAACCACCAGCTGCTCCAAAAAAGAAATGTGAGGCTCTGTACTCTTGTAAGACGCTCACAGTCTGGGAAACCCACAGGCACCATTCTCTCTTGACCTATAGGGTCAACTGGATGGAGGTGAGTTGTGTCTTTTTTTTTTTTTGGTTGATATCAATTACATATGTGGGGCTTTCAAAAGGCTCATGGAGAAATGGAATGAGAACTTAATAGGAAGGATCAAGTAAAAAGAAAATGTTTGAAAATGATGGCGACATATGTACCAATGTTCTTGATACAGTGGCTGTATAGATTGTTATGAGCTGTAAGACCTCCAAAAATTACACACACATACACACACACACATAGTTGCTAGTGGACTTTTTCCATGAACTTTTTGGAGTCCCCTTGTATAGATGTATAAACACACACATACACAACTATGCTGTCATTTACCTCCCTCCCCCCCACCCCCATGCTTTGCTCCCCGAACAGGTTGCCACTCCCTTCCTCCTAGAGGCATGCAGGGATGGCCAGGAACCCACTCACCTGCTGTCAGAGCGTGGACAAGGAAAGTGAAGCTAAAGGAACTGCAAGACCAGTGTGATTTCTTCCCAGGGTTGCCGGGATCAACCGTACAGACACGTAGGTCCCTTCTTTTAGCACAGGCACACGTCTCGAGCCCAAGACATAGGGACTGAGTGTCAGGGAGACGGAGGGGGGTGTGGGAGTGTGCCCTGTTACGATTTTTCTTCAGTTCCCAAACGTTGTGCCAAACAAAGTTGAGAACTGTTCCTTGAATGGAAACATGGTTGTGTGCGAGTGGCATCTTTGGTGGTAGGGCCAGCCAGGGAGGAGAGGGGGATCTTTTGAAGACTGTGGCTGGCTCTCAGAACCATGAGAAGGGGGAATGCACTCAGGAGTCAATCTACTACTTGGTGCATCTGGATTCTGTCTCCCGAATCCTGGCGGGATCAGTGGAGGGAAAGCTGGAGGCCGATTGCTTCTGGGTGGGTTTGAATTTGGCAAGAGAGGAGCTGTGGTCTCCAGGCACACACACAGGTGTTTAGTAGGTCCTTTATGCTTTCTTGTTCACCTCTCAGTGGAGCTGCCATAGAGTGTGTTCTAAAGCTCTTTGCCTTTGGGATTAAAAAAAAACACACACAAAACCCCATCTCTTGACAGTCCCATCGCTTTAGAAATCTATTATTTCCACTCCAAGCGACTTTGGGAGAGAACCCGGCATGCCTGTACATGTGTGCAGCAATGACTCCTTCACAGGACATAGGGAACCCGGATCTCGGAGACACAGCGACACAGAACAAAGGGGTTTACTGTCAAAACGTTTATTGCAAAACAAGAGTTCTCAGAACAAAAGGAAAGCAAAGCAAAGTTCACATCAAAAATGAAATGTCTGACACTGACGTGGATTTCTGAATACACGGTGGCCTGGTGCTGGCATGTCAACTCCCCATGTTGTAGGCGATCATCGCCCAGGCTGACACACCAGGATAACATTACGTCAGAGTTTCCACACAAGCATGATACCAGGTAACGGGGCAGGGCGTTTGTCAGGGGTAATGTTGCATTAGACTGACTGAGCCGGGGGTGTGTTAACAATGAAAACAATGAGTGTGATAACACCATCTACTCCAAGCCCACACTCTAAGAATATAAATATTGTCTATTATTTAGTACAAAATTTTTTTAAGAGTGTAAAAGCCCTATGTGCAGTGTGTCGTCGCTGACATGAAAAGATACACTCTCTTGCACACAAATATAAACTGGTAACAGGTGCTCGGAAGTCTGGGTTGAGAGTAACCCCCCTAGGCCAGCCAGCTCCTCTGAAGCTGCAGGGTGTAGAGGAATCGTGCCCAGGCCTCGGCTTCCTCTGGTCGGCTCTCCTATCTCAGCACAGAAAGGGCTTCATCTAAGAGCTACATCTCAGACTATGCGATGACCAAAATAGGAGGGAGGCTTCTCTCTGGCAATGCCGAAAACCTACACACCCACACACACCAGTCCTAGTAGAAGCAGCCCAAGGTGCCTGATTATAGAACAAATGGGGGGTGAGCGGTGCTCTGGACACTCTGGATGGGATCTTTGTGGGGTGGCCCTGTCCCTCTCAGGTTTTCCACTTTCATTTGGAAACAGAATGTCTCACCGTCTCCATCACTCACTTCTTGAGAAGTGTGTCATTTTGAAAGAGTGAAGTGAGGGCAGGTACACTCACCACTGATCGTTTGCCATTTCAAAACCCGGCCTGAGGGACACGGTGGAAACTGCAGCCAGCAGCAGCATGGGAAACACAGCATATGGTTGATCACTGTGTCTTCGTAAAGATGAATCTAAGGTCTGCTAGGAGAACCTTGGTGGCACAAGTGTTCGGTCACTAACTGCAAGCTGCTAATGGCAGCTTCAGCACACGGCTGCCCTGGGGGGAAAAACACTTGGCAGTTTACTTCCCTAAAGCTTACAGGTTTGGAGACCCCACGGATGGTTTGCCTGTGTTATTTAGGGTCCCCAGGAACTGGAATCCTCTTGGCAAACAACCATTGTGTCATCGTCTTCTTAGCACTCTCCAGAGAAAGAGTGAGAACACCCTAAAGTTTCCTGATGCTGTGGGTCAGATTTCAGACACAGTTTCCCATGCTCCCACAAACAGGAACGGGTGTAGTTCATGCCACGTGGTGGTCAAAATCTACAGTCCAACCCTGAATGGACATCACCTCAGCCCGGTGCTAAGCTCTTTGCTGAAATTTGCTGGGTTCTAAGCCCTGGCTGTTTCTTGCGGGTGGAGACCTGCACGGTGGCCATCGCTGGGGCTGCAGTGAGGAGAAGGGCAGCGGGGAAGGGATGAAGAAAAGCCATGACGCCACTAGCAGTAAACCTGGGAGGGGGAACGGTGTCTGTCACATCGCCCTTTGGGTTCTAGCTGGTTGCTTCTGCTATTGTATCAAAGTTTTACTCACAGCCCAAGAGACTTCTAGGTAGGCCAAGAAACAGGGCAGTTCATATGTTCTAAAAAATTTTTGGCCGGTATTTCTTCAGTGTGTAACAAGGTTTACAAGCTTATAAAAAGCACACTGATATCAAATATATTTTTTTAAATCCCCAATGCAATCAAGTCAGTTCTGGTGCATATCAATAGGGCAGAGTAGAACTGCCCCTGTAGGGTTTTGAGTCTGTTAATATTTATGGGAACATAAATATTTCTTGGGGAGCAACTGGTGGGTTCGACCTGCTGACCTTGGAGTTAGCAGGCCAATGCGCAAACTTCTATGCCAGCAGGGCTACTTGATGTAGAACTCAGCTCACAGATCGTCCTCCACCTGCTTCAGCTTGGTGCAAACGCTAGCATACCTCAAGGCCTTTCTGACTGTACTCTGGCTGTCCAGTAAGTACTTACCCAGGGGTAACCCAATCTTTCGTATATTTGCTTTGATCGCTGCTCTTTGTCACTTGTCTGGGAGCTCCAGGCCTCTCGCCTGTTCGTTCTCCAGTGCCTAGACCAGTACCTGGCACACAGAAGAAGCTCGAGGAACATGTATCACATGAGGGTCCTTATCTTTGCCTGGGAAGTTGTGCAAAAGGATTTTAAAGAATGGGGTTGCTCTGCCCCAGTGCAGGCTGGGAAGTCAAGTGTCGGAAACTGCCCATTTCCATGAGGGTATGTCTGTCACCAGCCATGGGGAGGTGTGCGTGCCGCTCGGTTGTTGCATGTGCAGAGATGTGTTGGCTGAATGGGCGTGTGGGGCGGCCCTCTGCAAAAAATATAAAAATCCACCTTCTAGGGGAAAGGTGGAGCTGGCCCTCCTGTTTGGACTCAGTCTGTAAATCCAGGTGGCACCACCTGCCAACACCTCAGACCAGATAAAACCTGGCCAGGGGCTAGTGTTGAAAACAAGTAACAGAATAAACCTGTATCACTTCCCTTGCTCTTTGTTAAAAGCAATCCTCTTTCAGTTTCATCCCTGAGCAAATAGGACTTGAAATGGATAGTGGAGCGTGAAGCTCTTTCTAGCGATTATTCCATTTAATCTTCACAACAACCCTTTTGAAGTAGGTGCTATGACCATTCCCATTGGAAAGGTGAGTTGACACGAAGGTAAATAATTTGCTGCTAAGGGCCTGCACAGCTAAGAGAGCCCAGAGTTTGTATTGAGATATGGTCTCTCAGGACTATGTGCTGTATGTCTATATAGTTGGTTGTTGCTAAGTGCTGTGGGGTGGGCTGCGACCCATAGCGATCCAATGTTAACACAACAAAGGACCCGCTGCCCAGTCTCCCTGCCTGCCCTCACCTTCCCCCTTCTTCCCCCCAACACACACATCTTCACATCTCATACCCCAAACCTTTTGACCAGCTCTCTCCCCCTAAAGGAAGCTGGCGCCCGATACTGATTACTTGGTGGTAATTTGCCACTCTCCTGGGAGCTCTCAAGCATGTGTAAGATGCTTCTTTGTACGACTGGATATACTTGGAAAGTGTATTAGATAATATCTGCGATGGGGTCCTTTCTGAAAACTTCCATGAAAAGATCCGTACGCGCACAGTGCCCTGGGTGGAGAAGTCCAACAAGGAACCCCTTCTCAGACAGTTACAAATGCTTGGTTGTTTCCCGTAAACGGATTGGGATGGTGGAAGCGTGCGCTGACAGTCTGTGGCAATGATCAGGGGGATCTATCAGGTTTGTCAGACGTTAAGAATAGGGCCTCCCTCTCCTCCTCCTCTGACGCCAGCCAACGGGGAAGAAGCCAGCTCTGGACTGCTCGGCTCAATCTGGAGAGGAACCGCAACCTGCCTTTGTGCTTAAGTAGGGAAAACTTACCTTTCTGATTTCCCTGGTTAATCCCCCTTGAAAGCAGTTACACAAGTGGTTAAGCTCTTGACTGCCAATCTAAAGGCCAGCTGTTTGAACTCATCTGTGGAATTGGTGGGTCTGGTTCTATAGAGAGTATGTCTTTACTGTAAACTCTCTGGGCCCTTTTGACCCTGGCCTGTTATGCTTGCTGAGTCAGAAACAACTCTTTGGCAGTGGGTTTAGTTTATACATTAAGACCCAAGATTGGGCTGAGCCCCGGTGGCCTAAGTGGTTGAGTGCAGGACTGCGCCCCGCGGGCTTGGCGGTTCAAATCCAGTGGTAGCTCTCAGAAGTGGCACTGGGTAGCGCCCATGACCACCAGAGGCAGTGATGCGCCCCCCCCCAAAAAAAAAAAAGTGGGAAAAAAAAGACCCAAGATTATATATCTCTTTTGAAACACACACACTCCCTCCCTTTGTCTCTCCTTCCCTTCCTGAAAGTGTAGAGCAGGCCTGGACAGATCCCTTTAAGCCCAAGCCTTTTACCTCTCTGACAATGTACAATGTATTGCCAACAAGCTCCCAGGGACGGCACCTGTCAGAATGCCTGCCACGTCTGCGGCTGGTTTCAATGCAGCGTCCTTCTCCTCTCCACGCGTTATTGAGGCCACATCTCAGAGTTTACTTTGTGTCACCGAGGACTGAGAACCCACAGAATTAGGCATTTCTGAAGAAACATGTTGTTTCTTTCATCTCAGTGTTTATTGCTGTGGTTAGATGTCACTGCGATAAATCATTTTTGACATGGCAATGTACTGCGATACGGGAAAAAGTGTAGTGTGTCACACAGAGAAGATTAAGTGCCAGAGAACTAGGGTTAAAGGTGTTTGTTCAAAAACACAAGTTTTCTTTACATAATGATTAATGGAAACGTGGTCACATTCAAACTATAACATATCCATTCTAGTAAAAAGGAAAATAAGTCATTCGTTTAAGAATGCTATGGTGTATGCATAATCATAAATTTCTATAATCAGGCACCATGGCGGACTGGTTCATTACGTAGACCCTTTGGCTTGAATTCCTACCCCCATCCCATTTTTTCTATAGGCAAAACAAATACAGAAAATACTGCTGGATAATGGTGTCCTGCCTAAAAATACAGTGCTTGCTTCTCTACCTCCTCCTCTCTGGTTTTTCCATACAGACCCAGAGAACAAGTTGTGTCTTTTGTGTCTTTTCCTCCCCCCCTGAATATTTCTGATTTGACTACTTCCTGCGATTCATTCGCTATTGTTATCCACATCGGCTTCCTCCTCGTCACCGTCATCATCATCATCATCATCATCATCGTCACCTTCTGATAAGTCAAAGTCATTGAACCCCAGGGCCATGTTGACTTTCTTCCCCTTTCTCTTAGATGTGGTTTTGGAGGAATTCTGCTTGGCTTGCATGTTTATCTGCATCCCAGAATGCAGCACAGCTCCTGCTTTGTTCATGGAGAAGATATCCCCAAAGCCCATCAGCATCATGGCCTGCAGGCCTGGGTTCACGCCATGGCCCTCCCCGTTACTGGTCGCTGTGATCTGACATGACATCTCAGCACTGTTTGACTCCTCTGTCTTAGATTCAAAGTAAGACTCCTCAGACATTCTTGCAGCAAGAGGCAAGAGAAGCTATCAAAAGGAGAGAAGGGACAGAAGTCAAAAGAGAGATTAGGACCAATTTCAATCAAGGGAACAGGCACCACAAAATTAGTTGGCACGACACAGGAAGTAGACAATTAGCGAAATGAACGGCAGTAGGGGAATCGGGCATGCATTTCTCTGATGGCAGATTGGGCTTCGGCTGGCTTTGCCATCACTTGGAAGCGACAGCAGGAGCCATCAGAGGGTTTCCAAGCACCACAGCAAGCCCCTTTCAAATGGAAAGTAAGTTGCAAGTTTTAAACCCATATTTTGCTAAAAACAACATATCTGTGCCTGGCTCGTAATTTTTCCCAAGATCACTTTCACACAAGAAGCTTTCATATATTTCTTTTTTTTAAAAAAAAGATTATTTAGTGGAGAGTAAAACTCATGTTCAAAAAAAGAACCATGAACCCAAGAAAAAAAGTTTAGAAGGAAGTGCAAAATCCCTGTCCAGCTGTAAATGAAGTGCTAGGGCTATTTTGGGGCATTAACTACCTTTTTAGCTAAGTAGGAGTCTGATTATCAAATAGAACTGGGCCTATATGTCACTTGTTCCCATTAATTAATTATCTCCACCAGATCAGGTATAATACTACCACTGAATTCCACTTGAGAAATGCTTCACATGTGAACAAACTCTACCACTTAGAAAAGAATTCATTTGGGAACAAAGTCTAGATGAATTCTAAAGGGAAGTGCTTGCAGAAACTGGGGGAGGGGGTTAAGAGTTAGAATTTTTCCTTTCTTTGCATTAGCTACTGAAAGTCTTCCTGCTTTTAAGAGAACAATTTTATTTCTAGAAATTTGTAATAGCTGCTAAAATTACCTTATGTAATTACTTTGAAGAGGTGACCTACTCCCAGAAAAGTCTGCCATATTCACTTCAGGGGTAAAACTGTTCAGAATATATATATATATATATATGTATGTATGTATATATATATGTATGTATATGTGTGTGTGTATAATATCTCACTGTTGTTCTTTGAAAAAGTAAGCAAGTTAAGGATTCTATTTGTGTGTGCTCTTTTAAAGCAGGGAGGTGAACATTGGGCCATCCAAGGCCTGTGAAATCATCAAGACAAGCTAACATCACAGGCCTCACCAAAGAGATGCAGTTCCAGCTGTCACCTTTGGGGGAAGTTAATTAAATGTTTGTCCAGAGTGGTCCTCTAATGTTATAAAAGTTCACATCGCCCTTGACAGAAGAAAGGTTCCTCACCCCTGTAATGGGTAATTTTATGATGAGCCACTTAAAATTAATGCAGCGCTGGCATCATTTTTATACTTTGGGTGTGAAGGTATTGGTTAGGACCAATTTTCTCATTTTTTAAATCAAATCTAGAGCAGTGTTTTGTTATTTCTGTTTTTACATAGCCCATTCTTTAGGAAAAGATTTCTGGAGTGATTAGTTCATGAAAGAAACTTCATGGAACTCAGTTAGAAAAATACCAGTTGTGTGGAAGGAAAAAAAAAATGGCTTCTGGTCCTGTAGCACTGGTAACAGGACCTGATTTCCCTTCAAGTCTAACTTTCAGTTTCTCCAAGCTGCCTTCAATTGTCAGGTTCTCTGGGACCCCTTGTTGCTTATTTTACAGAATTTTCCTCCTGTAATCCCAGACTCTAAAGAGCTCATCAAGTGCCTCTCAAAAACAAAACAACCCCCCCCTAAACATTTAGTCTTATCGTGTAAATAAAAATTTTACACACTCAGCTACAACTCCTATTTAAAAAGCAAACAAAACCAGAAGCATTGTCCATATTGACGCCGGGAGACATCAGCGCTCCATATGTCTTTAACTGGTGTTTTTTGACAGCACATGAGTGACCCGGAAAGGAATTCCCTCAAATTAACCACCTCCTAAACATCATCACCTCCACCCCCTTCCATCAGTTCCCTAAGACAGCCTTTTATTTTTTTAAATATTTAAATGAAGTCACGCCAATGTCAAACTTGGGTAATTAAGATAGGATGACATGACCAAAAGCCTAAGTCTCTCTGGTCCTGTCCCCATGAGAATAAAGAAAACAGGCACCTATAAAACGCTTGAGTATAAACTTACTTTCCTTCGGAAAGACAAGCTCTGGGCAGAAAAGACATAAAAAGCAAATACTGTAAATAAAGCAAACTGAGCCTCCAAAAGGGGGTGGGGGACGGGAACAAAACCAGGAAAGAAAATCCCCTCAAGCCAGTGCCTCATGCTGTCCATTGCGATAGGGTAGCTCTCGGAGGCGGCCCTTCACAGAAAGCTTTCTGGAGTGAAAACGCAAGCACACCTCCGAGGGGGTGCCTGTGGGGTTTCATTGTGTCTCACACAAACACAGCACAGGTCACAATCACGTGCGCAAGGCAGGCTGTAATTTCTTAGCAAAACGGGTGCCGGGAAACCAAAGACAGGTTCTAAAGCATGCCCTCGTAAGGTCCTAAAAAGTTTTCTTTCTTCCCATTCGGCATTTAGAAAGAATCAAGCCATGCAGTGCTTTACAGCTTAAGACGTCAACACACTTTAAAACAAACAAAACTAAAAACGAAATGAAACAAAGCCAAACCCTTTTGAGCCCCGGGAAGATGTGATGGGGGGACCCAGCCGTGGTCTCCCTCCTGGCCCTTGTGAGCTCTGAGAGAGGGCCTGCCTCTTCGTCCCTCTGGGATGCTTTGGAGGCTGCTTTTTGGTCTGTGGACCAAGTTGATTCGAAGGGCACCTGTCCTGCACTTCCCTCGCCGCAGGGGCTAGTGAAGTCGACTTAACGCGTCAGATGTGGTACCTTTTTCATGGGCCGTGAGAGCACAGTTCAAACTTCTTTGGGGGCTACTTGGACAATCACTGGATTTTCACCTGCTCATGCACCTGCCTCCTTGTCCATAGTTTTCCCTTTTGGGGATATCATATTGTTCCTCCATGAGTTGGTGGGGAGTGGGAAGGAGGCAGAAAGATGCTATTCCTTATCACGGAGAAGTATGCTCAAGGTACTTTTAAAGAACATGTAACGAAGGGCAGTTAACTTTTCTTTTTATAAGGGCTTAAAAGCAACTATCTGAGAGGCATGAAAATGAGGGCATCGGGTTGATTTTTTTCACCGTAGTTCCTAGAGGGGATGTGACAGTGGACGAACTGATGTCCACCGGCCCACCCTGGGGAAAACAGTGACCAGGGTGTCTGTGGGCCCAGCTCCTCTGAAACGGTACATCGTGGACGCGAGGGAAGGATGCCGACACAGGATGCGGCTGAAATGGGACCGGGTGGGGAGCGAAGCCATGCCGCCATGCTCAGCCACGTCTTCCAGCGCCGGGGAGGGCGGGAGGGGGAGGCGGCCATACTCACCGGCACGCTGGACTGCTCCGTCAGCTTCTGCTCCCACACCCGGAGCCGGCGCTCGCGCTCTTTCAGCTCCTGCTCTTTGCAGCTGAGGTCGCGCTCCAGTTTCTTCAGCCTCTCCAGCGTCGCCTCGATCTCGCACCTGCACGGGGAAAGCGGGTGGTCACTGTCCACTCTGCTCAAGAGGACCTGGGGAGGGCAGGAGTCGTTCGGAGCCTCGGACTTCTCATTTGACGGCGACCCCCCACCGGCCCTGCGCCCCCGTGGCGTGAGGGGCCCTGGGGGTGCGGCAAGGGCGCGTGTCCTGCCTGCCGCTACTTGCTCGCTGCTCCACGATTTACAAAGCGTGGTTCCACGTCCTGTCGTTTTATTCTCCCACCAGCCGCCAAGAAGCCGGGACTAATCTCAGGTTGTAAATGGAGAAAAACGACACGCAGGTTCGGTAATCAATATCACACTGTTAGTAAGTGGCTGAGATGGGACTTCAGTCTATTTACTGGCTGAGTAAGCTGGGCAATCAATTGATTAAACGGATTCCGCTGCCGTAAGTTGGGGGAGATGGTGGCTCCATGTCCCCAGGCCTTCCCAACTTCCTCGTTGCCGACAATTACCTGGGGAGCCGCTGTTTTCATTTCTTTCTTTCTTTCTTTCTTTCTTTCTTTCTTTAAGCAGAAACAAAGGCCAGACTTGGAGACTGGTGATGACGTAGGGTTCTCGTTGTGAGCTACAACTCACAGCGGCTGGGGTTACAACAGGAGGAGCCAGGGCCCCCGCCCCGCGCCAGCCTCTCAGTTCTTGGGTTAGAGCTCTTTGCCGGGTCCCTCCTCTAATGGATGGTCTTTCTCTTGTCTGCTGTGCCCCTGCCGTTCCTGCCCTAAGGTCTTTCCTGACCGCATGCCCAAAGGATTTGAGCGAAGGCATGCCTTCTTGCCTCTAAAGAGCCTTCTGGTGGTACTTTCTGCATAGACTTGGTTCCACTCAAACCAAAGTCACTGTCAAGGTGATCTGACTCACCAATGACGGTGCAGGACAGGGTAGCACTGCATCTCAGGGTTTCAGAGAGGGGCTATTCCTGGAGCAGGCAGCTTTCTCTGCCTCATGGGGCGCAGCTGGGGGCTGTGAGTAGCCCATCTGGCCATGAGCTTAACCAGCTGGGCCACCAGGGCTGAAAGGGGAATTACCTCCACTTGATCAAAAAGACCCAGGTGCTTTTTTGTTTTTTTTTTTAACCATCAGGCTCATCTGGGAAACCGCGACCATAGGAACGCTAAAATAATTTTGAATTCTAGTCATCTTTTTTTTGTTTGTCTTTTGTTTTTGTTTTTTACTTTCAATGATTCTATTGGGGCCTCTTACAGCTTATAACATTCAATACATCATTTGTATCAAGCATTATTTGTACACATGTTGCCATATTCATTTCCAAATATTTTCTACTCGAGCCCTTGGTATAAGCTCCTCTTTCCCCCTCCTTTAATTTTTTTTTTTTTTTGGCTGAGCCCTGGTGGCATAGTGGTTGAGTGCGGGACTGTGGCCCACTAGCTTGGCGGTTCAAATCCAGCAAGGTAGGCCTCCCACTCCCACCAGAGGGCAGTGAGGCCAAAAAATTTTATACATCATTTTATTGGGGGTTTATACAACCCCCATCACGATCCATACATATGTCAATTGTATGCAGGCCACATTTGCACACCTGTTGCCATGATCACTCTGAAAAACATCCTCCCTCCACTTTGGTCCCCAGTACCAGGTCCCCATATTTCCCTTCCTTCTCCCCTAGTCATCTTTTTTTTTTTTTTTTTTGTGGGCATCACTGTCTCTGGTGGTTGTTGGCGCTACCCAGCCGCCGCTGGATTTGAACCACCAAGCCCGCGGGCTGCAGTTCCGCACTCAACCACTTACGCCACCAGGGCTCAACCCTCCCCTAGTCCTCTTTAAAGAAGGTTTCTTCCTTGACCTGTACAGGCCCACCAAGCTCACCGCTGGGGATCAGATGCTTATAGGAACTTGTTGCTTCCTGAGAGAAACTTGAAACTGGCAAATGGTTGAGTGTAAACTTTCTTTCTTTCCCCCTTGAGGGGCCTGTCCCCATCCTCCTCTAAATGCATGCCCTGGGAACGGGAAGTTCTCTCTCCCCTGAGACACTGGGAAGTCTGTGAACTGGGCCACAGTGAGGAGAGAGGGAAGAGGGGGGTGTGAGGGAGGGGAGCAAGAGTGCACAGGAGGGTGGGAAGCGAGGAGAGAGCCCCCCTTCCCCCAAGGCCCCTGGGAAGACAAATTGGGTAGACTGGCCAGGGGCCTGCCTCCTGTGGGTTGTGGAAGCCTCCAGATACAAGTTTCTGAGTATAGCTCTCCAACAATGGACTCTGATGTCCACGGAAATGAGAAGGAAACTGGCAGCTTAGTCCAAAGCCTTGGCAGATGAGAACGGGTATTAGAATTGGTGGGGAGGGTGAGGGGAGGGGGAAACAGGTTAGTGGAACAGCCGTTGAGGTGAGTCTGCATGGGAGCCGAACAGTTTATTTCTCTGATTGTCAGGAAAGGGCCCCAGAACAAGTGAGGAGGAGATTTAAATGTAAAACGTGTCTTCAGGGCCACCTCAAATGCCTTTGTGCCAGCAGTGCCAGGATGGGGCTGGGGCAGCACACTTTCAGAATTAGGGTTGTATCATACACCCCCAGATGTACCGGACCAAAATGCTACCACCAATCACAATCTTTGTTTTGCAAATGAAAGAATTGGAGTGTGTGTGTATGCACACAGGCGCATGAGCTCACGTACATGTGCTCAGGTAACTATAGAAAATCTTAGATCAAACATTGACTTAAAGGCTTGAAGATAAACAAGCAGCCATCTAGCTGAGAAGCAACAGAGCACACATGGAAGAAGCACACCAGTCTGTTTGATCAGTGAAGTATTGAGGGGATCAGGTATCAGGCATCAAAGAACAAAATATCCTATCATTGTGAATGAGGGGTAGGGGTGGGGGGTGGGAACCCAAAGCTCATCTGTAGGCAAGTGGACATCCCCTGACAGAAGGGTCACGGGGAGGAGATGAGCCAGTCAGGGTGCAGTGAAACAACAATGAAACATACAACTTTCCTCTACTTCTCTAATGCCTCTCCCCACCCACTATCATGATCCCAATTCTACCTTACAAATCCAGCTAGACCAGCAGACATAACACGGGTACAGATAAGAGCCGGAAACACAGCAAATCCAGGACTGATAAACCCCTCAGGTCCAATAAGGAGACCAGAGATACCAGGAGGGTGGAGGGAAGGTGGGGTACAAAGGGGGAACTGATTACAAGGATCTACATATAAGCCTCTCCCTCAGGGATGGACCACAGAAAAGTGGGTGAAGGGAGACACTGGTCAGTGTAAGATATGACAAAATAATAATTTATAAGTTATTAAGGGGTTGTGAGGCGGGGTAAAGTGAGGAGCTGATACCAAGGGCTCAAGTAGAAAGCAAATGTTTTGAGAATGATGATGGCAACAAATGTACTTGACACGATGGATGGGTGGATTTCGATAGGGCTGTACGAGACCCCAATAAAAGTGATATTAAAAAAAAAAAACATCTGAAACGAACAACCGAGGAGCCATTTTCATTGGAAGACAGCAGCAGATGTTCGGGAGGCGGCAGAGTGAGGCCCGCCCAGTAAGCGGGTTGGTTCAGGGCTGGTCTTCACCTGAACGCCACGCCGACCCAGATCTTCCGCGCGGACCTCACGGATCTTCATTTTGATCGGCGGCATACATGGCAAAGGGATTCTCTCCCCCTTGGAAGGTAAGCATCTCCGGTTCCAGCTCTGGGCGCCAGTGCGATTCGAAGCCCTTCTAGAAAACTGCTCGGGGAATTGGAAGCTGCGGCCCAGAGAACAACCAACCAGTCCCTGCAGGTCTCGCTTCCGGCTGCACCCCAAATCCTGCGAGCACCCCTCCCGCTGATGTGCCTTTTGGGCGGTCGCAGGCTGTGAAGGATGTGCAAGTTCCTTCCTGCGGTGGGAACGCCCGCACTGTCAGGCCCCGCATGTTGACTGAGGGAAGATGACCGTTTCCTGAAGCCTTGCAGAGGTGGTCTTCACTCAGTGTCAATTACCCACATGGCAAATAGAAACAGGCAATCAATCGAAATGGGTTTTCTCCACTCAACTTGCCTTGAAGTAAAAATAGCCAGTTTCTAAAAACGACTGTCTTACAAGTCGCGCGGGAAATCCACACCATGTATGATCCACAAGTGCATGCCACCCGCTCCGTTGCATGAGTCCTGCTCATGCACATCCCAAAGAGGTGGGCTTCTTGATCTCTGCATTTTTATTTTTATTTTTTTTGGAGCAGGTATGTCAGGGAGAAGACACGACGGTCAGGAAGGAAGAATCCCACCACCGAAGTGTTTGCGCCAAGAGCGACAGGCTTGACCTCCCCATGGCAAGGCCACACCGCAGGTGGCAGCGCACTGCGGCCCGGGGTGTGTGACATTGGTAAGCGCCGGTGACCGCGAGCTGGTGCCTGCTGTGCTCCGGGCTCATTGCCATTCCCGAGGATGTGTCAGTAAGAAGGGAAGCCTTTGCCCGAGGGTGCGAACGGACCTGGACTTCCTTCCCCTCATCGAAAAGGTTCAAGGGAAGCAACATCGAGTTTATGTGGCGTTGTGGCATGCTCCGACCAAGGGGCTCATTACTCTTGGAAAACTAGGTGTTTCCAACATGTCCCGAGGCGTCGTGGAAGCGCTCCCAGGAGACGAGCCTTTGCCGGAAAGACCGGGCAGAACTGGAATCAGACTTCCTGGCCACACTCTCCCACACTGGACCATGGTCAGATGGGATCGGAAACCAGGGTTTCTCCCCAGATAAAAGCTGAGGACGGAAAAGAGACATCGGAGTGGGGCGTCCTTTGAGCCTCGGACAGCTACAGATCTATATTGCAATATTCAGTTGAAGGGCAAAGACCACTACTGCGTTTTGGCACTTGGCCAAGGAAGAGCCTTTGGGGCCTTGGGCAAATCCTCGCAGGATCCTGCTCTGGGAGTTTCCTCCCAGCTGCCAAGCGTTCTAGTCAGGGAATACTGCTAACTTGAGATTCAATGGCCTGGCAGTGGCCACCAGGTGAATGTTGTCTCTAACCCACACCCACCAACGCATTTTATTTATGTTATCGCTATTACCCATCTCTCTACTACCCTCTTTTCTTCTTGAAACATATTTTCAGAACTATCATCCAACTAATTCAGGTTTTAGGGTAGAAAATAAAGATAGGCAAACATAAAACAATCCCCATAATCTCATCACTCACTAGCGCACAATACTTTTCTCTTGGTACACATATGTGTCTATACATAAATATATATACATATATCTCTTTGAAGAAAAGGGAATTGTGCTAAACATATTGAATGCGTTTCCAAACCATTTATCATCAAAAGCAATTCTTTTGACACAGATGCATGTCATCATTAATGGCTCTATCGACTTCCATATGTAGGAATATCCTAATTTAAAAGAAAACATTCCTTTGTGACTGTGCTTCATGCCATTTCTAGGTTTATAATGAAGAATGAGTCTGCCTACATTCTTGTACAAGCATCCCGCTGACTCTCATAGGATTTCTGGAGAAGACCGAGGCTCTTCAGGCCCTCTGATCTACATTTCCCAACAGACAAGAACGCTTGTAACCCTGGACATTGTCAGTCGATGAACTTGGCCTGATCCCACAGATGAATCTGTTCCCTTGCATATATTTAAGGCTGGATATTTTTTCACATGTCACCGGGTCATTTGATTTCGCCTGTGAAATGCCTCTGCATACCCGGGAATCATTTTTTAATTTTAATTTTTAAAAATCATTTTAAAATAACCATACCATGTAAGAAGGACTTTGCTGGGCTTTCAGCGAAAATTTACGACAGTAATAAAAGGTCACACAGAGCAGTCCTTCCTCTCAGAGAGCGGCTTTCACAGAGAGCCTTTCTGGGAGGATCGGGGAGGTGAAATCGACCTCCAAACCATGACTCAGGCAGAATCTGCTTTTCTGCTTTCATCCTCTTCCCAGGAATCAGTGCAGTTGTCCAGCGGCTTTGTGGCCTGTGACATTGTAACTGGCTGAGTGTGGAGGCCAGGCTTACTATCGCTTTTTAAGTGGCCCAATGAATAAATATATTCCTCCATTAGGTTTTATTTTCTAACGTGGCGAACATTGATAGCTAGAACTCATCTAAACAAGGGCTCTTTGGGGGTGCTCAACAAATTTCAGGGCCGTAATAGACTCCTGAGACCCTCAAGCGTGAGAAGTGCTGACCCAGCTGACAACAGGGGGAGAAGTTGCAATCTCATGCCATTTGTCATGGGAAGGCATTGATGATGGACATGCCTCCAGACTAGGTAAAAACAAAACCCAAACCCACTGCCGTCCAGTCCACTCCCGACTCACAAGGACCCTAGGTAGGGTTTCTGAGGTTATCGGTCTTTGTGGGAGCAGAGATCCTTATCTGTCTCCTGAAAAGCAGGTGGAGGGTTTGAACTGCCAACCTTGCAGCTAGCAGCCCAAAGCTTACCCAATGTTCACCTGGCAGGACCACTAGGGCTCTTTGTAACCAGTTAAAAAATCTATCTTTTGAGGTAGCAAACTTTCTAACCTCCTCCCTGTTTTTCTGATTTTGCTATGAATTTCAAAAGACACCTTTATTCTAGGGCATAAACTCTCAACTCCAAACTTCCTGCCAACGCGTCGATTCTGACTCATCTCAACCATACAGGGCAGGTAGAAGTACCCCTGTGTTTCTGAGAATGTAAGTCTTTATGGGAATAGAAAGTCACGTCTTTTTCCTAAGGGTGTTAACCACAGTATTGAAATCTTACCGATCCTTTGGGAAACAGACCCAATAGCAGTTCTCCATGCCATTAATACGTCCTCAGACCAAACCAGACCCTATGGTTATACATTCGAAGGCACGCAGTCCATCTCTGTCATAAAACGTATCAGAATCAGAATGAAATAATCCCTAGTACATTTATAGTGAGTGGTTTATATCAGGCTCTGCTGGGGGCCTCAGGACTCTTCTGCTCATCCTGGTAACGCAGTACCCAGGGAGGCACCTCCCACCAGCACAGGATCAGGGGCTGTTCTGAATAAACGAATAACAATACGCTTGTCTGAAACCAATGCTTCGTACAAGTTTTGATTCCTGCAACCCTCGTTGCTAGATTCAAGCTTCCGTGTCTTACTTTTTTATATCACTCGATAAGATGCCATCGAACATACCGGCCATGGGGATTTCAAAAGCATAAAGATAAACCAGATTGTTGTAACACATCGCTCATAGACAAAGTCGGACGAAATGTCCAGCAGAAGAAAACAACTCAGTTTCCAGGGGCACGCAGTACTCCCTCGGGGCCAGCAGATGGCGAAAGGTGTCACGTCGGGGCCGCGGCCAAGGGGAGCAGAGATGAAGTGATTAGAATCTCCGCTGAGTCAGAGCAGGCCTCTGGTCAGCGCTATTTATACTCGTGCCCCACGTGACCTGGCTCAGCTGCCCCACCCTGGCCTTGCTTCTTCCACGCACAACAGTTCCCTCCTGACTACGTCTGTTTCACACTCGGGAAAGTTTAATAGGATTTATAACACCAAAGGGTTTCTTGGCATGGAAAAAAAAAAAAGGCTTCCTACTCTCTCTCTCCTCTGCGAGCAGATGCAGCACTTGGCGGACTTTAAGGCAAACGGTGTTTTGGCGACCTGATGGACAGAGGCCAAAGCTTCCTGACAACGGCCTGGATCCAGGCATGGCTGGGAGTCATTTTTTTTGTCTCAGAAGGCACCATTTCAAGGTTCTCATCGAGGCACCGACAGATGATAAGGCCTAACACGTGTGAAGCATCACGCTCTATTTTTTTTTTGGGGGGGGGGGGGAGGCTTACATATGTAATGGAAGACTTATTTGATTAAAAAAATACATCACATTTCTAAGCTATCCTTAGAAGTCTGGACTATCCTCGCACTGTGGGGTCCTCTCTGCACCGAGCCCACGGGTCCTCACCTACCTCCACTCGGCCTTGTTGTGCAGGAATGAGTTACACTGGTCGGGAAGGTTAGTGTCGTTGGACATGGACTCCAAAATTGAAATGATCTGCTTGAATGATGGCCGTTTCTGTGGGAGAGAGAGAGAAAAGGGAATTATTTGTTGGAATTCGGAAAAGTGGACCTTGAAAGACAGAGTGTAGTTATGGACCAGCATTTGAAATAGGCTCAAATCTTGATAACGAAATAAGATATGGTACAATGTTCTGGCTTAGCTACCTTACAGGTAACTCAGGTTTAGGGAACTGTATTCTTTATTGTCGAAATCCATTCCTAAGAACCGACTGAAGTGTTTTCCTGTCTCCTGACTCAAGGTTGGAATCTGGAAGCTTCTTATCTCTAGGTCAGGAGAATACTAGTCCTCTTTGGGGTATCATGAAACACCCCAAATACAGAAAATACAGCTTCTTTAATTAAAAAAGGATTTCCAGGTGAAAAAGCCAGTGTAGTAACAAGTTCGTGTTCTTGTTCTGCTACTTCTTCAAAGACAGCTCATCCTTAGAGCCAATGGGGCACTAATGAAAACTGAACAAGCCCCTTTAGTCGTGTTGCACACACCTGATTTGCATAGTCCTATTTCATCCTTTGGTGGGATGAATTTACTGAGACTGGGGCAGAAGAGCCATGCATATTTTTAACACCTTTAAGCACCCGAAGAAACAAAGGCAAAAGACTAGTGTCGACCAGTGAAAACCCTGAAGAGAAAGATAGTCTAAAGAAACACAGTGGGGCTGAGCCCCCGGTGGCGTAGTGGTTGTGCGCGGGACTGCGGCCCACTGGGACCGAGGTTCAATTCCAGCAGTGGGGCTGGGCCTCCTGCTCCCACCGCCGGAGAGCAGTGATGCCTCCCCCCTCCCACCCCTGCAAAAAAAAAAAAGAAAGAAACACAGTGATTACAGCAACCTCTTGCATCTGGAAGATTACCGTCATTGGGTTCCCCGGCCGTGAAAAGCAACAACTTTAAGAATCAAGACCCAGCACTTCTTTCTTGGCTCGTGTAAGTAAAGCCACCTGGCATGGTGAGGTCTCCCCTCACAGCCTTCCACCCTGTCGATAAGCTCTGGAGACCCCAATTACGCAGACCAGTACGTGTGCAGGGCTAGCTTGAGTAAAGGTTCTTCCTTGTAAGACAGTATCTTCTGAC
>PVJH01016012.1:0-51715 GCA_004026705.1 Nesogale talazaci | reverse complement strand
GGGGAGGATCTGGCTTCTTTTCCTGACAGAAGGTTCCCAGGGAAGAATATGCCTCTGGGCAGTTCAGACTGAACAGGATGAAGACTCATGTCTTTAGCACCTGACGAGACTCTCTTTCCGTCATCAGACGCCATGAGACTGTAGGATCCTTTACAAGAAGGGCACGCCCTCATCCATCATCCTGCAGAACTGAAGGAATTGGGCAGTCAAGTGACGATTGCAGTGGCCCTCAGGACCTCCCGACTCTGACCTCCAAACCGGGGCAGTTCCTACCCCATCCAGGGATGCCCAATGAAAGCTCAGAGACACCATACCTGCTTCTGCCTTCCGCAGAAACACCGGCTCCCTCTTCTTTGAACATTAAGCAAACGACCCCAAACGTAGAAGCGGAGGGGTGGGAGAGGTGGCTGTCTGGATCACACGAGAGCAGAGCAGGAATACAGACATACTCCCAGGGGTGACTCCCTGACAGGTGGGTGCCCAAGAACAAGCAGACTTCCAGCCCTTGGGGATAGGGAGCAGGCTGCTAATCTGTAGGGCCCCCTGGCTTTCCTGTCCTCTGTGTGCAGCACCACGCTGGGAAGGGCAGGAGCCCCCTGACCTTGGTCGGGTGGAGTTGCTGCTTCCTGGGGCACACTTTCCAGCAGGAAAGCCTGCCAGCTGCAGATAAGCGAGGCTCTGTGTTATGTTCAGGGGCCTCTTTTATTTTTATTACCCTGGGATCAAATTTCCGAAACAGCCGTTTGCTTACGCAGAAATGGAGACAGGGTGGCACTGAGCTGTCCCCTCCCTACCCACTGCACCCCCTGCCAACTCCCTCTTCTATGGGATGGTCATTTTTCACAGCACCACCAGCTGCTCCATCAGAACAACCCCGAGGTTTGTTTCATGAGGTGTGGCGGGAAGAGCAGGGCTAGGCTGGACGGTGGGGAGCTTCTCTCGCTGATAACGTGACGGCTCGAATGTGAAGGCGCTTCAGGTTACACCACGTTGGTGTCCCGTCTGTCGAATGGAGTCAGGGCCCCCCCCCCCCCCGTTTTATTTGAGAATGGCCGTGGGATGTAATTCAATCTGCCTGATGAAGTATGACACGCTTGAGGGTCCTCATCCATTTAGCAAGTCCACCTTCGACTCCATGGACAGCCAACAGAAATGTTGCCTGGGTGTGTCCACCCTCAAACAGGCACGCAATGTTCACGACGGCCCTGTGTCCACTAGAAATTGTCCAAGGGCAACAACCCAGGTGTTGGTGGACAATACAGGGATTGCCTCTCATGGGATATTAATGTGGTTTCATGCCAGGAAGCAAAGAGGAGAAACAAAGAAACAAAGTAAGCCATAGCACGGATGGGTTTTCCAAATACGAAGAAGACCCCAACACTGACCCCCTATCATGGCAACCATGAATGACAGAAACTCAATTCTGTTCCATGGAGTTCTTTTTCTTTGGGCTGCATTTTTTTTTTTTTGCATCACTGCTCTGGTGGGAGTAGGAAGCCCAGCCTTGCTCCTGGAGAGCTGCTGCTGGATTTGAACCGCCAACCCTATGGGCCACGGTCACGTACACAACCACTACGCCACTGGGGCTCAGCCCTGGGCTGAAGTTTTTATGGAAGCAGATCTCCATGGCTTTTGGCATGATGCTTGTGGGAAGGTTTGAAAGACCCAATTTTTGGTCCCAGTCACACACAGACATTGAGTGAAAAAAGCGCAGGGTTCATTTTGGCCACAGAAGTCGGTTTGTTCCAGGTGCCCGCTAACCGAGCACCATGGCCTCCCCTTTGACAGTGATGCCCCTGCTCTCAGAATGCTTACCTGTTCTGAAGGGCATCTTCAAATATGGCTGTGGGCTAGTTGGTCTACCAAGAGATTCATTGATAATGAACTCCCAAAGAGAACAGCAGACCTGGACCCCCAAAAATGTCCCAGGAATGATCATTGTGGGGGTTCTCCCCAAGTCCTTGCTAGTTTCATGATCCCTGACTCCCTTCCTGCCTAGCCCGTGGAGACCACGCTCTGCGATACAAATGCGTCACTTAAGGGGGAAGGAAAATGAAGGATACTTTGTGCTTATCTTGCGGGAATGAATAGACATTCGCTCTTTGTATTAGTTCTCTTATCTGGAGGCAAAGAAACAAGTCCTGGATAATCTTGTAGCAACTTGTGTCTCTTTTTGCTCTGTGAATTGTGTTCTTTTGAAGGTCAAAAGCTTAGCCACACATTATGACAAAAATGCTTTACTTAAGATGTGTTTAGAGAAAGTTGGGTCCAAAAATCTGCCTATGACCCCCCATTCCCCACTCAGGGAGACGGACAACAGAAACGTGGGTGAAGGGAGACAGCAGAGGGTATAAGATATGAACATAATAATAATAATTTATAAACTATCAAGGGTTCAGGAGGGAGAGAAGGAAAAAAGAGAAGCTGATTCCTTGGGCTCAAGTAGAAAGAAAATGTTTTGAAAATGAGCATAGTAATATATGTACAAAAGTGCTCCATGCAATTAATGTATGGATTGTTATAAGAACTGGAAGAGCCCCCAATAAAATGACTTTTTTAAAAAACTGCCTGATAATGTCAGGTTATGACTCAGCCTAACTATGATGCAAATCTTTGAAAGTAGGTGATGTTTCATAAGAAACTTGATGCAAAAATATCTCTATTGTTCTTACTACGGAAGTCATACGTAGAGAGAGATTAAGCAGATGGTGATGGTCCAGGAATTAGTTATGGCTGTGTGCTATCAACACCATGCCAACCCACAACAGTGTGGTAGGAATGAGTAGAATGGTGCCATTGGGCTTCCTGGGCTGCCATTATGTCAGAGAAAGACCACCAGGCCTTTTAGTCCAAGGAGACACTGGTGGGTTCCAATTCTTAGAAACGTAGAAGTTGGGTATTTATTGTACTTGCTCTATCATTATGACACCATTAAAAATTTTATAAGTCAAGTTGGAGTTGTGGGATGGTTTGGATATAGAAGATCTGACTTCCACCTGGTTTTTCCTGGAAAAAAAATATGATATGAATTTTTTGAAACTGCTTTGTGTTTATGTCACATGAAGTCACGTGTCCTGCCAGTCCACCACTTGTCTGTCAGTTGGTTGTACTGTGGTGGCTTGTGTATTGTTGTGATGCTGGCAGCTTTGCCATGGGTTCTTCAAATGCTAATCTGGGCCACTGCCAGAAATTTGAGCCAGATTCAGAAGAGGAGATGAAACAAGAGATATTATCGTTGATGTCAGATGGATCTTGGCTGAAATCAGAGACTATAGCAATGATGATGATATTCACTATGCAAATGCATAAGGCCTTTGTGATTAGAGTAGAATGGCATTGCAGAGCATGGGAATTCCAGAACATGTAACTGTGTTCATGTGAAATCTGTAAATAAACCAAGAGGCAGTTGCTTGAACGGAATGAGGGGGCTAATGCCTGGTTTAAAATCAGAAGTGTGTCTTAAGTTGTATCCTTTCACCATACTCATTTAATCTGTATGCTGAGTATGAATAGTTCAAGAATCCTGAAGAACCTGGCATCAAGATTATGGGAAGCTCATGAACAATGTTTGAGATACAGACAGTGCAGCCTTCCTTGCTGAACATGAAGAGGATTTGAAGCAGATGTTGATGAAGACCGACGACTACAGTCTTCAGGATGTATTCTATTTTCATATAAAGACAGCAAAAATCCTCACAACTGGACCAATAAGCAACAATATGATAATCAGAGACAGGATGAAAATTGTCAGTGACTGTATTGCACTGGGCAAATTTGCTCTGTGAAGTGGCAAATCTGTGGCAAAATTGCTCTTTGAAGTGTTTAAAAACCAAGAGGCCATTTTGAAGACTAAAGTACACCTGACTAAAGTCAAGGTTTTTGTTTTTAATTTTTTAACAGTTTTATGGACATATGATTCACATATCACACAATTCAATAGTTGCATGCATGCAAAACTTGGACAATGAATATGGCAAATGGAAGATTAGACGCCTTTGAATTATGGTGTTGTCAAAGACTATCGAGTGGACTGTCAGAAGAATGAACGAATTTGTCTAGGAAGAAGTACAGCCAGTGTTCTCCTTGGAAGATGTGTGTCTTACCTACATTGGAATTAATATCAGTAGGGACCAATCTTTGAAGAAGGGTATCATCTTGGTGGAATAGTGGTTCTTGCTAGGGGACATCAAGTTGGTTCTGGCCCACAGTGATCTTCTGTGCAACAGAACAAAACAGTGCCTGGTCCCGGCCCACGCTCACAATTGTTGCAGCCTCATTGCAACATTGAGAGTTTTTCTCTCTTTTACCATCCCACTACTTCACCAAGCATGATGTCCTTCTTCAGTGACGGGTCTCTTCTGAAAACATACCCCAAATAGGCAAGACAAAGTCTTGCTATCCTTCCCTTAAGGAGCACTCTGGTCTTACTTCTTCCAAGAGAGACTTGTTTGTCCTTTTAGAAGTTCATGATACTCCATATTTTCCCTCAGTACCACAATTCAAATGCATCAATTTTCCTTTGGTCTTCCGTATTCAATGTTCAACCTTCACATGCCTATGAGGTGAAATGCCATGGCTTGGCTCAGGTGCACCGTGGTCTCCAAAATAACATCCTTGCCTTTCAATACTCTAAAGAGGTCTGTGCAGATGTTTTTTCCCAATGTAGATTCGCCCAGTCCTTGAAGCTGTCAATCAATACACATGGAGGCAGCAGTCGAGAGATCAAAGGATATGTTGGATTGGTAAAACAGAGGAGCAAAAAAAGGATGAGGACCCTCCATGACGGATGGACCTGGTGGCTACAGCAGTGAGCTCAACTATAGCAACAGCTGTGAAGATGCTGGAGGGCTAGGCGGTGTCTCATCGTATTGTGCATAGGGTCACTCTACATTGGCAGTGACTGGAAGGTGTCTAACAATAGCAATAGCCCTGCTTGTCGATCTCTTATTTTCCTTTCTCAATTAGTGGAACAATTAGGTATCAGGATGATGGGGAGGGTTTGTTACAAACACATAAATTATTCTGACATGGTTGGTCTAGGGAGCTTAGAAACCCTGGTGGCATTGTGAGTTATGTGGTGGGCTAATCAGAAGGTCAACGGTTCAGACCCCCTAGAGGCTCCAAGAGAGAAAGGCGAGGCTTTCTGCTCTGGTGAAGAGCAGGGGGCTATGCCACTCTGTTGGGCCACGATGAGTTGGAACCAACTTGATGATGGTGAGTTTCGAAGACGGGTTCTAAAATTGCCTTTCGACCACTTCTCAGGGGGCGTTGAGATGAGCCCTCCTCCTGGCGGCCTGCACCCACCAGGTCGCTAAAGCAGCGCAGGAGCTGCCAGACACCCTCGCATCCTTCTCAAATGTGGCCTGGGGGCTGCACACCGAGGTCACCCGAGTGCCTCCTGAGTCGCAGGCCCTTCTGCCTTTGGCTCTGGGCTTCTGGGGGCTGCGGGCTGGCACCTCCCATGCCAGCGAGTTGCAGTTTCTCCAGAGGAGTGTGGAATGTGTGCTATCAGCAGGGTTACCGAAGGTTCTCGGGGAGTTTCCTGCTGCTTGATAACTGGACAGGCAGCCCGAGTCAAAGCAGGTTCACATCATCGCTTGGTATGTAAAAGCGGACTTGTCCATCCTGGGCCTGGAGGTGGGGGGTGGGGGGAGACAAGAAGTCTTTGCTTCTTTCTCTTTAATTTTAGAAGAATTGCAGGACGCAAATAGCTCACCTCGATTCCTCCACCATTCCTTTCATCCAGAAAGAGCAGTCCGTTTAAGGCTGACCCCTGGCTGGTGTGAATGGTTGAGCCCCAGGCGACTAATGAAAAGGTTGCAGGGTAGAGTCGACTCCGAAGGGCACCTGGGAGAAAGGCCTTTCCACAAAGGAGCCATTGCAAACTTCATGGGCACAACTCTCTCCGTGGGGTTATGGTGACTTGGAATCAATTCTTTGGCAATTGGGTTTTGATTTCAAAGCACAGTCTATTGAAGCGCAAGTGAAGTGAACAACTTTCCTAAGATTTTAAGACAAGGAGGTGGCAGCACTGGGACTTGAACTTGGTGTCTGCTTTGCTACACAGGTCAAGGCTCCAGCTGTTGTCCAACGCATCCCCCTCTCCCCCCACCTTGGAAAAATGCCCCCAGCACTGCACAAATGATAGAGCTTGCCCAATTTGCAGAGCCCCGAGGGCAAAGCCAATGTGGGGCTTCTTATTAAAGCATTAAGAATTTCAAGATGCCAACAGCAGAACATAAAACCAGGTGGGGGGGGGGCGGAGCACACAGGGTCCTGTGTGATGGCACAGGTTGTACACCCACGATGCAAGGCAAATATTTTGTGTTAGTCTACACCAAACGGTTTGATCAAATATGACATGCCACTCAGAGGCACACCAGGATCTCCAGGGCTAACCTAGGCGTTTCGATTCTAGCAGTAGTTCTGAAAATTCCTGTTGACTTTCAGCATAGTCTTAACATTTTGGAAGGCCAGTTTTCCTTGTGGATTAGACTGTAGAGAGGGAGGAGTGGGGAGAGGGTAGACCGTGCCAATGTATCCTGAGCTACACTTGTTTGTATATCAAGTTCCTCTTGTAGTGGCTATAAACCTTGCATTCTCAACTCTCACTCCCTGGGTTCTTGTCTTGACGCCGCTCTATCCTCGTTATGTGATCTTGGGCAAGCTACTTAGTCTCTCTGTGCTTTGGTTTCCTTTTATGTGAAATGAAAACTCCCATGAGGGTTTAATAAATTATTGTCAGTAAGCCCTTGGAGTAACGCCTGATAAGTGACAAGTGCTATAAAGGCACTTACTAGTGATTACTATGAATTGGCAATATTTTTTTTCTTTGATTTGGCTTACCTTTGAAGTTAACAAATTATGTATAGTCTCTTCCTGAGCATGTATAGTCTGGTAACATGGTGTGTGTATGTGTGTGTGTGTCTTCCTTCTAATACACGTGAGAGAATATAATGGCAATATGGTATTACCACTTCTTTCCTCCCAGCTTCTCTTACTGTGGTGACTTATTACAAAACAAAACAACAATAACAAGAAAACAAAAACAAAAAATGAAAAAAACAACCAGGAAGCAAAAGACCAAAATGAATTCAGAAGAGACTCTGAAACTTGCTCTTGAAGGTAGAGGGCTAAAGCCAAGGGCAGAAATGATGAGTGAAAGGCGGGACTGAAAAAGCAGGGTCCAAAGGGTAGCTTGAGAAGACAGAGAGGAGGAGTCCAGTGAAATGTGCTAAGAGCTGGAGCTAGAAAACCCAAAGGGAAGAACAGGCTCAGCCTTTCTCAAGATGGAAAAGCCAAAGAAAAACTCAGTCTTGAGTTACAATATTGAAGGACTCTATGAGTAAAATACTGAACGATGCAGGAAACCCCCAAAGAATATGGAACGTACATACAGAGCCCCTGACCCCAAAGTAGCGGTTGGCATTCGACCATTTCAGGAGGGAGCACATGATCAAGAAGGCCTTGCTATTCTGCAGTCATTGGGCAAAAACAATGCCTCAAGAATTGATGAACTACCCACTGAGACGTTTCAAACAGTGGATGGAATGGGGCAAGCACTTCATCTTCTATGTGAAGAGGTTTGGGAGATGGTTTCTTGGTCAACTGACTGGAAGAGGTCCATATTTTATTTGGGCCAAAGAAAGATGACCTGGCAACATGCAGACGTTATTCTTAAACTGTCATTCACATGACATGCCCGTGATATTTTGCTGAAGAGACTGGAAAGGGGGTTCAGCAGTGCCTTGGTGGGGAACTCCCAGGAAGGGAAGGCAGATTCAGAAGAGGAGGTGGAAAGAGGGATATCATTGTGTCGCATGGATCCTATCTGAAAGCGGTTCTTGTCTGCAACCAGAAAATCTCTACCTGTATTTTTACTGACCACGCAAAGACCATGTAGTTCATGGCAAATTATGGATAGCATTGCACAGAATAAGCATTCCATAGCACTTGATTCTATTCATGCAGAACCTGGACGTCGACTCAGAGGCAATGTGTGTGTGGTTTCGAATCAGGACAAGTTTGTATCCAGGCTGTAGATTTCCAGCACACTTACCCAATCTGCATGCTGACCAAATAATGAGAGAACCTGGAGTTTCAGAAAGACGCACGCAGCACCAGGGTGGAGGAAAGCTCAGTACCAACCGGTGCATGATTGACAGATGACACACTGCTTGCTGCAAGCGGAGAGGACGTGCAGAACTTCCTGATGCAGACCAAAGACTACAGGCTGTATGTGGTGTGGGGTTCCACCACAACATAAAGAAGACAACATCCCTCAGTCCAGGACCCAAAATAACACTATGAGGAATGGAGAGAAGATGGGGGTTGGCAAGATTTCACTTTACTCCATGGCTGTCAACGTCATCGTCAAGGACGCCAAGGGGAGGTCAGCCCCAAACAATGCAGGTAATGACACACCGGGAGGAACGAAAAGATCATGGACAACACATGTAAGTGTTGTTGCATTCTTATACACACAGTCCTATCACAACCACAGCCCAGGAGTGGATGCACAGACATCGAAACTCATCAGAAGTGGGAGGGTGACTGGAACTATACCCACGAAAATACAAGAGGGCTTTAAAAAGTTTCCAAGGAACTTTTGAAGCACCTTGGTATATGTTTGTCAGAGGCTATGCCAGCATACATTCTTCCATGTATTTCAAATGCATCCATAAGTGCCGTAGCCTATACAGGTGGCAAAATTATGGAAACTTCTTAGGCAGAAACAAACATCCAGAGGCAATGAAACACTGACCCTGGAGTTTAGGGCTATCACCTCAAGGGATACTAAGGTCAATTGGCCTGAAATTGTCCACAAAGACGATATTCTACTCTTATGAATGGTCATCTGAGGTGCACCTAGAGGCCTCTCCCCATGGGGAGCAGAGGGAAGTGAAGAAAACAAGAGGCACACGAAAACATGTAGTCCAAACTTAAGGAAGCCAGTGATAAAACAGCACATACTGTCTGACTCATATTTTAAAATCAGCAAGTCGGGAAGTTATTCCTTGGGTGGGGAGAAGGTGATCTACCAAGAGAGTGAACACTAGTGGATAGTGAATTGTTCTTGTAGTCATGCTTACCCAGTACTAAAAATCCCCAAGTTGTCCAGTCTAAATAGGTTAAGTTGTATGGCGTACCAGGATCTCAGTGAGGGTATCATTTTTAAAAGGAGGGTGGGTGCTGGTTACCTGCACTGGTCACCCTGGTCTCCTCCTACCACCCACAGAGGTCTTGACTCTGTGCTGGAAACAGAATTTCAGTCGAATCCCAGCACGTTCTGTAAGACCGCTGTGCTTGACTTAGGGTGCAGCGATTAGGCGACTGGCTCTACTGGGGAAGAGAGAGCTGGTGCAAGTCTGCCTCTGCCGCTCAGTCACTCTGGGACCGGGGCCCTGAGAGACAGTCTGGGAAATTCACAGGAGCAGGTAGTTCCACCCCATCCTGGAGCGTCACTTTGTGTCGGCATCAGCTCTATGGCAGTGAGTTTGGCTTTGGTGATTGGAACGTGGCCCAATTACTTTGCTGCTTAGTTGTAAAAATGAGAAGACAATACTTCTTGTCTCAAGGAGTTATTGTGACTATGTAGTCGGCACTCAATAGATATCGCTTATTATTCAAAATTAACAAAAAAGCCACGGCCCACAGGATTAATGGACTAGGTGGACCTGAGCCTCCATGACCTGAAGACTTGAAATAGACTCCTCCCTCAGTGGCCGCTCCGAAAGGCTCACAACTGGCGTTTGGAAGAGAGTGGGAGGGAAATGTGGAATGAGACTCGATTTTAAATCTTCGGAAAGGTTCGGGAACTTCTTGAAGTCAAAGAAAGGGAGAGCACAGTGGACGACAGCTCTGATTCCCACCCAAAGTGGTGGCACACTGGGGATTGGATAGAGGTGGAGAGGGGCACCTCTGTTACCAGGAGAGGCTGACGCCACCATTAACCAAGGAAGAGGACAGGCGATGGGAATGTCAAAAGAGAATGACATCTGAGTCTTCCCAAGAGGAAGGAAAGACATTCCAGGAAGACCCTTGAATCATTCATGTCAACTGTGAGGGGAAGAAGGTTACATGGTGCTGTGGTGCAGATTTGTCAGAAAAATTATGCTGAAAACTCCCCCCACTTCAGTCACACTTTGTTCATTTTGTAACTGAGAGCCTGGTAGCAACTCTAATTGAATTTTGTCAAAGGCAAGAACAATGATTTTTTAAAAAACAGTTTACATTTCTCAGATAAATTACCCATCAATTTCTCTCCCCTGCTTTGATTATGTGGCCGTGGTTCACTTTTTTTTCTGTATCACTGCCTGGTGGGAGTAGGAACCGCAGCCTTGCTCCTGGAGAGCCACTGCTGGATTTGAATGGTTAACCCTATGGACCGCAGTCCCACACACAACCACTGCGCCACCAGGGCTCAGCTTGTGGTTCACTTTCTAGATGGATTAACTTTAAGTGTGTATCCTCCTCCCCGCTTTCCTGATACTAGTTATCCTAATACCGGGAGAGCTTTGCGTAATGGCACTAAGTGACATGATGGATTGATCAGCATAATTCTTCCAGAGCCAGTGGCTGCATTCCTACCAGGCAGAAAGAGGAACATATTTTTTATTTTTTTGGGGGGGGCATCACTGCCCTCTGGTGGGAGTAGGAGGCCCAGCCTTGCTCCTGGAGAGCTGCTGCTGGATTTGAACTGCCAAACCCGTGGGCCCCCGAGGCTCAGCCCCATGTTTCTTATTGATTCTAATGTAGAAAGCAAGGGTCCACAGGACCAATCAGATTTCTCTTAGAAAGGAGCTGCCTGGTTATTTGGGGACCAAATCATTCGGGACCAGCCCGTCCGCAGCCTTGAAAGGGAAGGCCCAAGGTTCTAAAGGAAGACGCTTACCCACAAAGCACCAGACTGCAAACCGGATCCATGTGATGGTGGAGAGCTTTAGCATGAGATAGATGTTCACCAGCATGGCAAAGGCAGGCACAAAGGGAAGGCAAGGGGCCATGTAGGGCAGCTTCTTGGGGTTCTCTGGCTGCTGCAGGATCACAAACACCAGCGCGCAGATCAGCAGCACCATCAGAACAACCAGAAGGATGGCCCACCAGCTCTGCTCTGAGATGTAATCGGAGCCAAAGATGATGAAGGCGCAGAAGATGAACATGAGGGTGAAGAGCAGGAGCACGCAGATGGTCACCGTGTGCCCCGTAGCTGCTGTGGGCCGGTCCATTTTTCCTGGGAGGCCCAGCCGGATCCTCATGGTGTAGTAACGGGGCCCAATCAACTTCTTCAACTTGATGAGATAGATGTTTTCAGATTCATCGGCTTCTATGCCCGTGGTCATGTCCACAGTGCCATAGTTGGGGTGGTTGACATTGTAGGCTGACTTGTCTGATTTCCCGATGAGCATCTCGTTGTCTCCCAAGGACGGCAAGTTCTTCGCCCCACACGTGTTGGTGGCTGGACCCGAAAACTCTTCCCCTTCACTCACAGGAGAACAAACTTCCTTCTCACAGTCTGCCAGAATCCCCTCCTTCTTCTTCGTGTGCTCCTCAGACAGGAACTTGACAAAACCATCAATGTTGCTCTCCGGTTGGTATCGAAGGAGTAGGACGCAGACAGACACCAAGGTGTAGGCCAGGAGGGTGCCGATGGACATCATCTCTATCAAGTCTCTTAGACTGACCAACAGTGAGAGGAGAGCCGCCAGGAACCCCGACACAATGCAGGCCACCACTGGTGTCTCCGTGTAGGAGCTGACGTGAGCCAGGAACCTGGAGAGAGAGGCAAGGAGATAAAACGGGTAGCGACTCATGGTAATTGATCCCAACGTGGCTTAACTTGAGGTCCTGCTTCTCTAATTCACTTCTGAAGCCACTGCCTTAAACACAGACCCTTTCCTATCCGAGGATTTGGTTCCTGGAAGGACATGATGTTTAATAACATAATTTAAAGAGAATGTACTGTCTTTCCCTGGCCTGGGGGCAAGCTTTTTAATGGGTGCCCCTACATCCATATGTGGTGTGAAAATTAAATCGACGGGGAATGGCAGAGATCTAAATTGAAACCCAAGCTTTGCCATGAAGAAGGGATGGTCCCAGAACCTGCTTGGGGGTTTGATAGACATGTGCTGTCCATAGAGGGTCAGCAGCAGCCACATCTGAGGGGACTTGTTAGAATTATGGAGGCTCCGCTCTTACCCCACATGCACCACATCAGACAGACAGTAAGTTATAGAAGAGCTGCAGGAGATTCTGTTGCTTCGAAAGCTTAAAAATCACTGATCTATAGCAAAAGTAAAATGATTTAGTTGACAAAATATCCCAGTCATAAAAGACCAGCAACATCTGCTAAGAGAGCCAAATTCAAGACCAGCTAATTACCGACTGAAGAAGAGACAGCCAATACAGAGGATGATGTGGTAGGGGCTTCTTAAAACAGTTGTGGGAGCCTTCAAGTATGCTCCTCTCTCTCCTGGCCTTTTTCTCTTTCTTTCTTTCTTTCTTTCTTTCTTTCTTTCTTTCTTTCTTTCTTTCTTTCTTTCTTTTCTTTCTCTTCCCGCATCACTGCCCTGGTGGGAGTAGGAAGCTCAGCCTTGCTCCTGAAGAGCTGCTGCTGGATTTGAACTGTCAACCCTGTGGGCCACAGTCCCTCACACAAGCACTGTGCCACCAGGGCTCAGCTCCTGGCCCTTTTCGTTCTATTCCTCAATTATTTTTCCTGATTCACACAGGGCTATAAGCTCAGCTAAGAGCACCAGTTTCTTTTCACGCCATTTTCTTTGACAGCAGGAAGACCTTTGGGTGTGTGAAATTGTCACCCCTCCCTGACTGTCAGCCTCTTCGTGAGCTATCCACTTCCTCAAACAGGAGCGCTCTGAGCTGGTGAGGACTTCAGGGGGTGTGGGAATAATATGACCGCAGAGGAAATGGAGCAGAAGGTGACTGCCTCAGAGCTAGATCCCTTGAATAGGCTCTCTCTGTATCCTTAAGCCCATTGACTTTCATGGCTTACTTCTTGCTTTGGGCATTTACAGAGTGCCTTTCCTGCAAGTCCTCCTCAAGATAGGAGGCCACATCCCCTTTATATCTTTCATGGGCAGGTAGGCCACTTATGGCTAATGCGGAGGGCTGGAACTATTGATTTCGTGGTGTGTTTAAAAGAGTGTCTGGAACTTGAATCGCCGACTCGGTAGGAAGCGTAATCTTTGGAATCAGTCAGCTCTGGGTACAAATCCTGGGCTGCCAGGCAGCAGTTGGGGGACTTTAGGCAATTATTTTTTTTAACCCTCTCTGAGCCCCAGTTTGCTTAGCTGCAAAATGGACTTAGCGTCAGGCCTAAGTGGAATTCTGTATACAAAGCACCCAGCATACACAGATGTTCAACAAATGGCGTCATCATGAGGGTGACACTGGCTCAGGTGACGTTTTGGTTGGCGGGACACAAGCTCCCATGAGTCAAAGCAGACTCAATGACAAGCTGGCAACAACACTGTTGCTACTATTATTTCTTTCTATTCAGAGACCCTCAGCCTGTGTTTCATTGTTGCTTTGAGTGGTTCCTTCCCAGAGAGGCCAGGCAGTGTGGGGGCAGACCTATGGAATCCTGGGATGGGTCCTTCCATCCCGAGACCATTGTGCTGCTAGGCACAAGGTCACCAGTTCAAAACCACTCATTGCACCTAGGGAGAAAGACGAGGCTCTCTGCTCCTATGAAGCCTTGGAAACCCACAAGGCAGTTCTACTCTGCCCTATGGATTCGCCAGGAGTCGGCATGGACTTTATGGCAGTGAATTTGGGGACTTGGTATCTTCACAGGGGAGCTCATCAGGTCAAGCAGGAGGAAAGGGGACAGTTGGGAGAAGGATCAGTTTGTGCGGGAGCACAATTGAAAGCAGCTGTGTCAAACCAAGGCAAGATTGCAAGAATCTGAGTTCACTTCACACACATTCTTTGGTGGGATAGAAACATGCCTGGTGGCCTATCAGGATGTTGCCAGACTACCCGCAGGGGGCATCTTCATTGGAAGGAACCGCAGAGCAGAACCAATCCCACAGAGCATAGCGCTTACCTGAAAAGGAGCCCATCTCCAGCCATGGCATAAATGACCCTCGGCATGGGGAAGAGAGAGCCCAGCAAGCTGACTGTCAGTCCTGCCACTGACCCAATGGCCACCACAAATTTTGCAGCATAGAACCCATGTGCTACAAACATCTCCATGAGGGGCGATTCCGTGTCAATGGCATAGTACGGCACCATCAGAGTTAAAATCATGCTCACCTGTTAAAACAAGAGAAGACATGGCTGGGAGAAGAGGAGCGTGGCAGCATGGATGGGGAGGACAGAGACCTGGACCTGGAATCAGAGACCTACAGAGTGGCCTGAACCAAATACATCCTGGTATTTGCTTTAATGTAGATCAGTCATTGGGTCCCAGTATTTTCTTTCTGGGTGGGCATTAAATAGACTGGACCAGAGAAATCTCTAGTATGTCTCTCTTTCCTATCAGAGCAATACATCAGAAGGTACTTCAGGCCTGTAAAAGCAGAGTGATGCAGATAGCTTGTAGATGGGCTGAAAGTGCTTGGTAGAGGGAGCCGTAGTCATTGACACCAGGAGCATGACTTGGGCTGGTACTGCCAGGAGCCCCCTCCTCATACAGATGGCACTATCTTATACTTTCAGGATCCTACCAGGTCTCATCTGTATTCTTTACCATCCTGAAGATTGATAGAATTGAAGATTCTGAAGATCAGAGATCCGAAGACCCCCACTCAGTTTAGGGGGCCCTGAGGAATGGTGGTGGGGTCCAAATAAGGAACCCTATTTCCATTTTATCCTGGCAGTCTCATCTGGGGAACCAGGCAGGCTACCAAATAAATTATGGCTTCAGGTTGGACTCTTGTCTGACGCTGGCTAGCCGCTGTGGCTGTGTTGGGCCAGAGTCACTCTGCTGTCAACTCCCAGGATCTCTCCATACTTCATAACTCTAGTTCAATATCCTTCCCATCGAACTTGGTCTAGACCAGCCATGGAAACACCAGTCAGCTGCCCCCTCTCCCCCTGCCTCCAGGTCTTCAAAGACCATTTTTGCTCTTATCAAGATGGACATGCAGAGCCTGACGGGGAGAGGGTGGTGCAGTCCCACAGCCCAATCTTGCTTATTTCTCATGAGTCAAGGTCCTCCAGTGAAGCTGTAAACTTCTAATAAGAAGTTCCACCTTTCCAGCAACTGGACTCTTCTCAGGAAGGTGGGCTGGTCTGCTGACCAGTCTTAGAGCACCCAGTCCTTGGGGGTTTGGGATCTTAAGGAGAAGATCTCCCAGCAACTTGCAACTCCATCCTCGCTAGGTGGTCTAGATGAGGATGAGACAGAGTCCCATAGCACCCACCCACGCGGAGGTAAGATGGGGAAGGGTTGGTGAGTGCAGGGAAGTACCCTGCAGGTTAAAGAATCCTTGTGCTGCTGTCAGTGAGGCGCTAGCCTGCTACCCCCAAGGTTCATGGCTCAAACCACCAGCTACTGTTCTGATGAAAGACAAGGCTGCCCGCTGCTCCCCTATATATTTACAGCACTGGGAACCTTATAGGGGATCAGAATAGACTTGCTGGCAGGGGATTTGGATTTGGAGGACTCTACCTATAGTCTGCAAAACACCATTTTAAGGAAGAATTTTGACTCTGGGTTTTGTCATGTGAGCAGAGAGGGTCACCTGTCCAGAGTAGTGGGAGGAAGGAACCTTGGCCAAAGTGCCTCTGCTGCTCCTGGGCAGGCCCCCCTCCCAGCTACGCTCACTCCCTCTCCCCCACCCCCGCCCCTGCAGAGATGACCAGGCTCTGGATAAGTTGAACCCTGTGCGTGGAAGGACATAAAACCAAAGTAAACTCACTGCCATCACGTCAATCTTCATTCGCAGTGAGCTTTATCAGACAAGGTCAAACTGCTCTTATGAGTTTCCGAGATGGTGACTCTTTATGGAAGTAGAAAAGCCTTGTCTTTCTCTGGCAGAGTCGGCTGCTGGTTTCAAACAAGTCACCTCGCATTGAGCCATACAAAGCATAACCACTCTGCCACCAGGGTTCCCATGAGGTGCACAAAAATAACGGACCCATCGGCTGAGAGCTGAGACGGCAACTGAATTTCTCCAAACCACGCCCCAGGCTTTCCTCTGGCTTCTAGAACAGTCTTGTTTTTCAACTTGGCTTAAAGAACAGTTGACCTACCTTTGTTAGGTGATGGTCACAAAGGCTTTAAAACATCTGGTGGGGAGGGGAAGGCGTCATGGGGTAGGGTAGGGGGCTGCCGAGAGATGTTTCTTCCCTACTCTGACAGGACTGGCAAGTCCCACCCCTGGTTGTTGGTTTGTCTCTAAGGATGGTGCCTGGATCGGAGGTGGGTGTAGGTGTTTGCATATCCACAGGCTGGTGGGTAGGCTACTTAGCTGGGTCTCTCTACTGCCAGAGGCTGAGAGGGGTGTCGGCCAGCCATGGGTGGCTGAGTTATTTTTGAGGGAAGACTTGGTGAGTGGGGCTGAGAGATCAAAGATGTGAGGGGTGCCTCTGGGACACAACCCAGGGGAGACAAGCCAGAAGGCTTCCTTCTGAGGGTTCCTCTTGGAAGGGAACCCCGTGGATGGAGGGAGACCAGGCCCTGAAAGCAGAAGGAACAACAGCCGAGAGAAACGGCACTTGTTCCCTTGAGATTTAGGGGGAAGAGGCTCCCTGAAAGACAATGCACTCCCTCTCCCCACTAGGCCGGAGCCTGGCCGTCACTGCAGGGAGCTCTTTGCAGACAGAGGCGCATTGAGGAGCGTGCACAGAGGCCCACACTGCCTAGTGCGCACACCCACCCGTTACTGCCAGCCTATGAGCTGGGTGCCTTGGCCAGCAGCCCATGCTCTGCACACCGGTCCCCGGGGCAGCAATGGACATCAAGATGGGGCCTGGGTTTCTCCCAGTCTCCAGTCTGGGGGTCCTCCATTGATTCTTGTCCTCCCGGCCTGTGCCTCTAGAGAGCCAGAGACACCAGTCTGCCAGCCCCCACAAGGGCACAAGCCAGGGACCATTTCCTTTAGGGGAAGGGAGCCCCACATTCTAAGGTTAAGTCTAAAGAGGCCACGAGGAGGATCCCGGGTGATTTCTAGGCCCACGGTACTTACAGATACATATGCTGTCAGGCAAATGACCAGGGAGGCGGTGATGGCGTAGGGGATGGACGTGTTGGGATTCTTGGCTTCCTCTCCGGTGGTGGCGATGATGTCGAAGCCAATGAAAGCATAGAAACACGTGGCAGCTCCTTGAAGAACCTGTATGGAGACAGCATCTGTCAGATTCCACATGCCAGGACATTCTGAAATGTGGTCCCCACAATTGCCCGGTATCTCGCTGAGCTGACCGTCGGCAGAGGGGTTGCCACCAGCTGACACAGCATCACAGTGCATAGCGCCTCCGTTCTGGTCACTGCAGCTTTCTAGCTATTACAAAACCTGACAGAGAAACCAAGCTCATGGCTGTCAAGCCCATTCCGACTCACCAGGGCCCCACTGGACAGGCTAGAAGGGCCCCTGGGGGTTTCCATGACTTGGACTCTTTACCGGAGTTTTGTAGCGGGTGGTTTTGAACAGCTGACCTTAAGGTTAGCAGTCCAACCGAGTAATCACTCTGCCAGCAAAACTGCCTTTCTCTCTATGGGGCTGGGCAATTCCCAGGTGATCCAATGGTCATCAAAAGAATGATGCCTCAATAAAAACGGAGTCATTCAACAAAGCGCTGCCCTCCTCCAATTGTCCTTTGTGTCCCTACCTGCCAGAGCTGCAGCGATATTAAAGCTGTCTGGCTTTTCAGAGGTTCTAGCGTCTTTAATAAGAATACAGGAGGTTGGTTTTTGCCGCTCTCTCATAGTGGCTTATGCCCTGGCCCAACCGTGAGGTCAACAGTTTGAAACCATTTGAGTGAGAAGGGGTTTGATGGGAGTGCACTTGGTTGTGCTGGGAGGCAGGGGCAGGTCCAGGTTCAGCAGAAAGGCCCAGCATCCAGTCACCTCTGTCTGCCTGCCTGTCTGACAGGGGCTCATGCCCTTCCAGAGGCTGAGACTTTAAAAGACATCTAACCCTTTGCTTTCCCTTTTAACCCATTTTTAATTGGTTCTGTTTTTTATTTTTATTTATTTATTATTTATTTTTCTTAAAAATAATTTTATTGGGGACTCATACAGCTCTAATCATAACGTATACATACATACATACATACATACATCGTGTCAGTAGTTACATCTTTTCTGGGGTGGGGTGGGCTCGGCTGAACCAGTTCTTGCTCGGGGCTGGGCAGGGCTCATTGTAAAGTGTGGACCCTGTTTTTTCCCTTTCTCCACACGACTGGCTTCCATGAGGAAATTTAAAACAGGTAACCAGCAGATCCTCACCTCTCCAAATTTCACTTTTATCATCCACACTGATTTATCATTATTATTATTAATAATAATATTACCCATATAGGAAATAATAGAATCTGCAGAAGGCGCCCTGGTAGCAGAGTGTCACTCACTGAGAATCTACAAGCTATGACAGAGCCGACATCCTAGATGTCCAAAATCGCAAGTGCTCGTCCGTCCAGTCCTGGTTCTTTGGTCTGCACTCCCTTCCTGTAGAGAGGCTGACGCTGCCGGCCCACGGAAGGCAGGGGGTCTGTGAAATGTGCTAGGGAAACATTATGTCTTTAGGTTCCCTAACCTCTAACTGAATGCTAGAATTTCTTTAGTTGTGAATGTGGGTGTCAGACAGCTTCTGTGACTGTCATCTAGCTACAGTGAGAGATCCTCTCATCATACATTACAGACAGCTAGAAAGAATGATGCTCATGGCTGCTTCCAAATTATGATAGCGATTAGACATGGACATTAATATTAGAGGAACTAATGATGAGGCACCCGATAGTGTGCTATATCATAATTTAAAAATATTTTGCTAATTGTACTTCTATAGACTTGATTCCTTTGGAAATTTGATCAAACCACAGTGCTTACTTAAGCCCTCAGTTTTCATCTCCTCTGCTATCTAGCTCTGGGGCTTGTGTGTATATCATGGTGATAAAAAGAATCATCTTCAAATTCACCGAATTGTACTGCTCCATGTGCCATTCATGCCCCTAACTCCCAGAGCTGAAATGATAGAAAAGCCTTTGATCTTCAGATTGTCTACTGCCTTTAATGAGACATCATTTAATAATTATGCTTTTCATTAAAATACAGTTCTCAAATGGGGTTTCTAGGTTTGGCCCGACGGCCAAGTGGCCCAGAGTACAAAACATCTAAGCCCTCGGGACTGTTTTAAGAACAGGAGTGGAAAAGGCTCTGCAGACAGAAGCAGCTCCTCTGGCTGCAGGCTGTTGTCACACATGCAGAGCGCTTCATTCTAGGGCTGGAGGGGACGGCCCGCCCACAGTCACAGATCTGGAGGCTCAGGAAGCTTGGTTTTCACTTGTCTAGAAAATGTTTCTGGTCTTCAAGACTGGACAGATGGCTGGCTTTGCAGAATCACTAAACTGTCTTGCTTAAGAAATGCCTTGCTTAAAGACAGATTCCAGAAAAGATGTTCTGTTATTTTTCCTTGAAAGCGCTTGTGCACACATGCGTTTCCTTCTTCTAAATTACCCAGTGACTTGATTGAAGCTGCCTCACTGCCCGTTTGAGATGACCCAGGCCTCCAGCCTCTACTGGTTTGTTGAAGTTAACTCTGCATAGAACTCACTGCTGAGGACAGGAGGGTTGGAGGGATTTTCAGAAGGGCTCTGAGGGAAATCTACCTTGGAACAAGGGGAACATAACTCTGAACCACGTCATGTGAGGAAGGGCTGGGACCTGGGGGCATTTAATTGCAAGGAGAGAAGACACAGCAGAGGATATGGGGGACACAGTCATGCATCGGAGGGAGTAACAGTTGAAGTAGAGACCCTCTGCGGAGCTGCGGAAGGAATTCCAGAGCAGACGTATACATGGGGCGGGGTTGTGCCTGGGAGGACAGGCTTTGTGGCGTCATAGAACCAGGCTGATCCTGCCATGCACTAGCTAGGTGACCTAGGGCCAGGTAACAATCTTGGAGATTCAGTTCAGCACTTAAAAGGAGATACGGATAACACAGCATATAAGCTCTTATGAGGATTAGATGAAATAATATAGTAAACTACAGTCCTTAGAATACAGTAGAGGTTCAACAAGTGGTAGTTCTTCTTCTTTTTCTTCTTCTCCTCCTTATACAGTTTTTCAGACAGATTTGAAGAAGCAAAATTTATTGCATATTATTATTATTATTTATTATTAAACCAACACATAGTTTCTAAGTGCTATGATGTGCCAAGAATTGTACTTAACTATGAGGAGCAAAAGGGATTCTAAGCTTGACCTAGAATCTGGAAAATATCAGAAAATCACAGATGTAGTCTTAACAGTGGTAACATGCAGCACAACATGAATATATGTCTATATCAATGGGGACTCATTTTCTAAATGAGTAAGAGAAGAGACTGCAATTAGTGATAATGACCAGATCATCACAGAAAACCGACTATGAGCACGGTGGAAGGAGAAAGAGCAGATTTGCAAAGAGAAAGTCTGTGCGCTGCAGGTGGGGCGAGGCAAGCAGTTATGGCTGAAGTAAGACTGGCTAGATCAAAGAAAAGAAGGCGGACGCCTGGTGGTTCTACTCCAGTGAGCAGGACACAGAATCCAACCCAAGTGGGTCCAGTGACACGATTTCCACGAGGGCATGATAGGCAGGGCTTGGGAGAGGGCCAAGCAAGAGTAGGCAGGGTTCGGAGAGTCAACGAAGGGACATAGAGATATGGGCATTTGGTAACAATGACGAGTTACCTGTGTAGTCCTCCAGCCTACAGGTAAAGCATGGTAGGGTGATGGTTGAGTCCAGTGAGTTCGGGAGGTGTGGAGCAGGGAATGCCCAGAAAGAGGTGCATTTGTAGAGGGACATAGCCCATGTCAGAGACATGGTGTCAAGGTCAGAAGGGAATGAAGTAGAAAGACCCTGGTCTTTGTTTTTGGATCTCTTGTTAGTACCTCCTTGGAGCTCAAGCCAATAGGAAGGATCTTTGAGTCTTTGGGAGGCTAAAACAGGGCGTGAAGAGTGGAAGGTGGGTCTGCGGGGCAGAGGGAGAGGGAGAATCCCTGCTAACCAAGGGCAAGCAAGTCTCAGATCCAACAAGCAGTCAAAGAGAAGGTAATGCAAATGGGAAGAGCAATGAAACAAACCCATGCCATCAGTCTGCTTGCGTGAGTTTGAGGGTCTTCCCTCCTTGCAAGCAAGTGATCCCTGATTGGCTCTTGCAAAAGAGCTATGAGACTTCACAGCTGTCCCCTTCAGTCGAGCCAGCTCTCAGGTCGGGCCACCAGTGTCTGGATTAGGAGACTCTGCTGGGCACGAGAGCGTGTGCCAGGCGAGGATCTGTGACTGGGGATGCTGCCTAAAATGTCGCTTGTGCACCTGGTGTTTGTGTCCATTGTTCCTTATGCTCATGGCCACGTCCTATCTCACGGTCATCAAAATATAGCACTGCCTGTTTAACCTGATGATGCAAGTTGAACTTCCTTCCCAAACCAATATGGCGGCGGACCCTCAAGCGAGCGATCCGGAATGGGCCCTTCCCTGTAGGCAGAGCTTTGCAGGCAAGTGGCATGAGCCTTGAGCCTCGATGGCGAGAGGGTCGCTGCTTAATTCATTGTCAAAAGCCATGCCATTCGTGACCTTCTCCTCAGTGTGTGTGGTCCCTACAAGCTGCTCTGCCCCCACCCCGCGCCCGCCCCGCCTCAGGCTACTGATATTTGAAAGGCATTTGGAGGAAGCAGCTTGCCCATGTTTTGCCTTGGCCAGTCTGCCAGATGCCTAGGAGATAATTAAGCCCTTTTATACAATCCGCTTCCAAGGTAACAAGACACAACTCCGACTTCAATGGACGTTTCTACCACCCTCCTGTCCCAGCCAGCTCTATTAGCAGCCTGTCCAAAGTGTCACGGACAGGGGAATGTGCTAATGGGTTCCGACAAACGCATTCCGATGTGGGAAATATGAAAAAATAACTTTTTCCCTGGGAAGCTGTCCGCATTCCCTTCACACGCTTGCTATGATCCATTTCCCCGGGGGCTGTTTGTGCGGGTGGAGTATCGTATTCGGTTAGAGACGACCGTAAGATATCATCAAGAACAAATAATATAAAGGGGACCCACATCCAACACGGCACAGGGGCTGAGGCACTGCAGATGGAAGCTGGGGTTCAGCTGTGGGCCAGCAGTTACTTGATAGAGGGAAAAGTGTTTGTTTTCCTTAAGCTCTTGGAGACCAAAGAAATAGTTGACCCAGAACCTGTGAGTGAGTAAACCATTCCTTAAGATATTTTCTTTGGAAACAAAGGATTGGAGCAGGGGAAAAAGGAGGGCTTTTGAGAGGTCCACAGTCAGAGGACACATCAACCCTTTCTAAAGACTCCAACATTGTGCTTATAAATCACTCCCCCCCCCCCCCGCCCCGAAGAGTTCTCCCACCCACTGCCATGAGTTCTAGCGACCCACTGAGGGTTTCACTCGAGCAGAAAAACCCAGTCTTTTTGAGGAGCTGATGGTGGCTTTGAACTGTCAACCATGCAGATCATAGCCCAGTGTGTAACCACTACCCCAGCAGGGCTGATAAATGATCGCCAACAGTTAAAGGTGTCCACCATGTGTTCCTCCATCCTATCTACTTACAGGGGGCTAAATAGTAAAGTGAACTCCTTACCAACTCCCCTGTTCAAGGGTAGGGGGTCAATTTCCCTATGGAGGGAGGCAATTCATGTCCAGCTGCCAAGTAAGCAGCATGCTTTTGCTGACTGTTGGTAGGTAACAGCGTGGGGCGTGTGTTTATGAACCTGATGGAGTGCATCAAAACAAGAGTGCACTCAAGAAGGGGTGCGCTAGATGGAGGAAAGGGACCTGAAAACAAACTTGGCGAGAAGGGGCTCAGGCCAGCTCACTAGGGGGGAAATGTACTATGCAGAAATCCATGGCTAGTCAGACAGGAAAAAAAATAACCCGAACAAAAAATCAATTCGCATTGTCACACCAGGCTCAGACGATACTTCTGGTGGCACTGACTAGGACACACATTTCGAGTTTCCTGTGTCTATGCCCCCCACAGTCCAAATGTTCAAAATCCCAGCTAGGCTTTCTTGATCATCCAAGACGAGGGTTTGGGTTGGAGCGAGGTGAGGGGCCAATCTGAGCCTGGTGAGCAGTGGGATCAATACAGGGGTTGGGGTCACCCAGGGCGGGGGGTGGGGTGGGGGATTCTGGCTCTCTTACTTCGGAGCTGGATCTGTGGCCTGAATTTTCCGTTGTCGTGATGTGGACGTGGGGACCCCTGGAGTATCCTGCAGGACTGCTTGTGAAGATGACAGGGAAGATGCGCGTGAGAGAGCACATCGTAAGCGGTGTGTGAAAGGCAAGTGAGGAGAGGAAGCCTTCCTTTCTTCCTTCACGCCTGACTTTCTACTGTCTCTTTCCCCCCTTTCCATAAAAAGCAACTGAGAACTTGGGAAGGTGCAGAAACCAGAAGTCCTCAGGGCTTCACTTGTTAGCTCCTCCCTGGGAAAGGTGGACCCCTAAGTGACAAGAGAGGAGGAGCTCGCCAAGAAGGAAGAGATCTGCAAAGACAACAGAGACTTCAGAGCAGAATACCAGGAGAGAAGCAAACTGTTTAGGGCAAGGTTTTCAGGACAGGTGAAGGACATTTACCCCGGTGCACACCAACTCTTTCCTGTCTTGACGTGGGCCTGCAGGGGAGAGCGTGCCTTGCCAGTGAGCTGTTGGGAGGAGTTTGCAAATGAAACAGGAACTGAGTCATTCTTAGGAGTTGTAAAATTGCTTTGACAGGATGTCTTATCAAAGTTGACTCAGGCTAACCAATGCACAGGCTCTGCTCACGTTGGGCCAGTCACACTATACAATGGAGCTTCCAGATGTTCCTTGAAAAATGCCATTTCCATTTTCTTTTCCTCCCTCGTTATTTTTCAACCCCATTTCCCCACGAAGCTGCCCCCTCTTTCCTTCTAAGGAAAAGAGTCTAGACCATCTCTTAGTGCTCCATCAGCCACGAGGTACTCTGACTTGTGAAAAATGGAAACATCATAAATCCCCAAAGGAAATGGCTGTGGGCATAAGGTACTCAGCGTCGGAGGAAACACCAGGTCACACTGGCCTGGGCAGACATTTCAGCCTCGACTTTGACCAGTTGAGCGATGTCAGATACAATTATCCAGCCTCTCTGAATATAGCTTCTGCCTTCAAATTTTATTATCAGAACCGAATGAAATGATTTCCACGAGGCCGGAGGCCATTCATCTAACAAGCACTAAATAAGCACTTGCTATTACCAACCATGGCAACTTGTACCTAAAAAAGGGCAAGATTTTATTGTTTTTTTTTTGCAAACATATAGTGCAATTAGTTTTCCCACTTGATAGATGAATAAGACTAAAAGCATAGAAGTCACACGATGGCCGAAGTCATCACAGTAAGTTCACGACTCACTAATCTTTCATATTGTGAGAACATTTTTTTGGTACTCAAATGAAAACTCAGCTGAATTTCGGGAACACATTCTTTCTTTTCAGTCTTATAATTTGTTGTTTTTCTGATGTGATAGGAAAGGAACAATTTGTATTACAAGAAGCACAGACTTGGGGAATCGCAATGGGGTCAACAGTATTTCTTTGTCTCTTCTTCTGGTTTGAACCAGTTTCAGGATTTATTCACTTCAAGGAGATGGGATGAACTTTGTGGGTCTGTGGAATTCTTAACAGATAAGCAGAAGACTAGAAATCTTGGCATATATCACCGTCTTTTTGCTTATTTCTCTGCATTGAACAGCGTGGCTTGGTTCAGAATAAACAGAAGCTATATTGAGTGTTCTCCAAGATGGATTTCTGATCCCTGGACATCTTGGAGGAAAACCAGTCTAAGCAAAAGCTAAAAATGCAGAACTGATTCAGCTCTGGGCTGACTTTCTGCTACCAGTCTCTGGCAGGCTCTCTTCTCTGGAACTGCGTGTCTTCACCTGCTAGTGAGGGACAAGAGAGGTGACCTTGACCTCTGAGATCCCTCCCTGCTCTAATTCTCTGATTTATGTTCTACCGAGAGAGAGAGAGAGAGAGAGAGAGAGAGAGAGAGAGAGAGAGAGAGAATGAGCTGGTGAATTCTAGCAAGCATTTTTAGCTATAGTAGAGGAATAAGCCACGACAGGTGAAATTGAGACCCACTTTAGTGTCAGAGATTTGCCTTATGACTAAATGGCATCCCTGGGAGAGGGTCTCCATCTGTTCCTTTGGTCCCTATCTCACTCTTTTGCAAACCCCTGGACCAGGGTTGGGCAACTTTTTAATTTTATTTTTTTCTGCCAAGAGCCGTTGGGATATTTATAAGATCATTGTAGGTCAAACGAAATCCCCAACTTAAGAACTAGCACTGAGGGGGCTGAGGGGCCCTGAGGGGGCACTCGACCTTATCTGGCACTGATGATTTCACGGGTCTTATCAGACCCACAGGAGCCCTGATGTTCTCGGTTACTCGTTGGGCTGGTAATCACAAGGTCAGCCACTTGAAACAGCCACTTGAAGCTCTTTCCTTGAGAGAAAGAGTTAGCTTTCCACTCCCATAAAGAGTTACAGCTTCGGAAGCCCATGGGGGCAGTTCTCGTCTGTCCTATCCAGTTGCTGTGAGTTGAAATTACGGCAGCCACTTTGGAGTTTGGGTTATAAGGCCTGGAGGTCAGATGTTCTTCACTCTGGCACTCGGTCCTCTGAGGAGGCAGATTTCCTTTTTTTTTTTTGGCATCACTGCCCTCTGGTGGTCTGAGAGCTGCCACTGGATTTGAACCGCCAAGCCCACGGGCTGTAGTCATGCACTCAACCACTTACGCCACCAGGGCTCAGCCCAGATTTCTTTCTTTCTTTCTTTCTTTCTTTCTTTCTTTCTTTCTTTCTTTCTTTCTTTCTTTCTTTCTTTCTTTCTTTCTTTCTTCTTCCCTCCCTCCCTCCCTTCCTTTCTTCTTGTTTTAAATCATTTTGTTGGGCACTTGTACAACTCTTAGCACAATCCATCCATCCAGCCATTGTGTCAAGTACATTTGTACATTTGTTGTCCTCATCCTTCTCAAAGTATTTGCTTTCTACTTGAGGCCTTGGTATCAGCTCCTCATCTCCCCCCTCTCTCCCAGCTTCCCCCTCACTCATGAACCCTTGATAATTTATAAAGTATTATTATTTTGTCATTTCTTACACTGTCCAACATCTCCCCTCATTCACTTTTCTGTTGTCTGCCCCCTCCCCCCCAGGGTGCAGGTTAGATGTAGATCCTTGTAATTGGTTCCCCCTTTCTGGTCCACTTCCCCTCCCATCCTCCTGGTATTGCCACTCTCACCACTGGTTCTCAGGTGTTCATCTGCCCTGAATTCCCTGTATTTACAGTTTTTGTCTGTACCAGTGCACATCCTCTGGTCTAGCCAGATTTGTAAGGTAGAATTGGGATCATGAGAGTGGAGGGGGTGGGAAGGCAGGAAGCATTAAAGAACTAGTGGAAAATTGTATGTTTCATCATTGCTACACTGCTCCCTGACTTGCTCTTCTCCCCACAATCCTGTAAGAGGATGTCCATAGATGGGTTTTGGGTCCCCAATCTGTACTCCCCTTCATTCACAATGATATGACTTTTTGTCAGCCCTCCACTCTGTCCACTCAACTGCCCACAGACCTCGCAGCACCAGGAATCTTGGTTCAAATATTGCAGTACAAAACAGACAAACTCAGTGTCATCGAATGGATTCCCTCTCATAGCGACCCTGTATGGTAAGATGAAATCGCTTTACTGGATTTCCAAGGCTGTAAATTTTTAAGGAAGCAGATTGTTTCGGTGGCAGAGAGGCTGGTGGGTCCAAACGGTGGACATTTCGGATGGCACTCAGCTGCTTCACGCATTATACCATGAGGGCTCCTAACCTGTAAACATGGTTCTTTCCCTGCTTCCATATCCTGTCACCACTCCCCATTCCTCACGCATGCATTCTCCGGCCTCCTTTCCTGTCTCGTCCATTAGCCATTTCTCCCGATCCACTATGGAGACAGACTGTAGGCTTTGGGATCAGGCAGTCCTGGCATAGGGCCCTGATGCTGTCACATGTTGTGTGCTTAATAGCAAATCATCTCACCTCTCTGACTACGCGTTTCTTCAACTGTAAAACTGGAAAGTAAATATCTTCCTCTCCAGGTTAGTGGGATGCTAAGAAGAGATACTATCATCCTGACCCAAGCCCGGCTATGTTCAATCGCCTCATGCATGTGAAGAAGGATGATCGAAGAAGAATCCATGCGTTTTAAGTGTGGTGCCGATGAAGAATATGAAAAGCACCGTGGACCACCAGAAAGGCAAACAAATCTGTCTTGGGAGAAGGCTGGGGAGACTTCACTTCCTGTCCAAAGTACATGAGACTTCATTTCATGCAAAGTGCGTGCCTCCTGCCTTCTTCAGGAGAGACACCTCTCTGGAGAAGCACATCATGCCTGTGAAAATAGCAATACCCTCAACAAGACGGACGGATGCAGTGACTGTCTCAGTGAGCTCAGGCCTCAAGACCATGCGAGGACAGCACGGGATGGGGTGGTGTTTTGCTCTGTTGTGCACGGTCTCTGTGACCAGAAGCAACTTGACCACAGCCACCCACACCACCACCAACGGAGATGCTACCCCCAGAGCACTCAACTCAGCGTGCGGCCAAACAATGAGTCGATTATTGTTCTTTGTGCACAAAGGTTCTTGACAACTCTGACCGCTGTCCCAGAACGTTCTGATGAAACTAAGATCAAGAGATAATGGAGATAACGCCATGGACGTCGTGGGACAGAGCTGCATTGTGGGAAACGATCTCTTCTCTGCGTCAAGGTGAAAGGCAGAGCAGACAATAGGTGGAACAAAACAAAACAAAACAAAACCAAAACTCACTGCTGGTCTGGCTTATAGCACTTCTGTCGGACAGAATAGCACTGTAACGTTTTGGACCACGGACCTTAAGGCTCCTAGCCCACTGAGTAGCTACTAGGCAACCAGGGTTCTCTTGAACTGTACATTTTTATGGGAGCACAAAGTCTCCATCTTTCTCTCCCTCGGACCTTGTAGTTAGCAGCTCGGTGTGTAACCCGCTGGGCCACCAGGGTCCCTAACAGGTATACCAGCAGGGCGTCAAGGATACCTGGGGCTATCTCTAAGTTGTGCCCTTTCCCATGCAGTCAGTTCCAAGATAAATCAATGTTGTCAGTGGAGCTAGGTCAGCAGAAAAGCCTCTCCCTTGGGGTCTGGCCACCCTATCAGGGGTCTTTCGCCCTTGTAGAGAGAGTTAGCATGTGGCATTCCTTGCCCTTCTTGTCCTTTCAGCCCCACCTTTTCTGTGCCTGTGGATGTCCCAGGGAGGAATTGCTCAGCAGCACCCCCTCCAGGTGACTTCCCGGGCACATGCCACGACTGGCCTGCCTGAGCCAGACCTCTGTCCCCCAGGCTTCAGGAAGGCACTCACCCCTGACCAGCCATGGGGCAGGAACTGGCCCTCAGCCCAGTATTTCCCATTGATGAAGAAGAGGCCCGCGATCATGATGAACACCCACACCGCCAGGTTGAGCACATTGAGGACGTTGTTGAAGCCCACAGAGTTCTTGACCCCCAGAGCGACGATGATGGTCACCAGGACGGCAATCACCAGAGCCAGAAGGTCCGGGTATGACTCTTCCCCTTTACCTGGGGGGAGAGAGAGAAGTTAACATTTCCCCAGGGGGTTTCCCTTCCCCATGCAGCCCCTCCTCCCCACAATGGAAATGTCTCATTCCACTCTGAGAAGAGCAGTCCGTCGTGCAGAGGGGAGAAGCAGGTGCGTGTGCATGTGTGTGTACGTGCCTTCGTGGTGTGCACGGTACATGCATGTGTGTAGTGTAGACCATGAACAGGAAAAAGTGTGTATTTTCAAATGGGAAGGTTTTGATACATAGCTAAGGTGGCCTGAGAACCGGAGCCCAACATTAGGCTAGATGATACGACCATTACAACAGTATCTATGAAACAATGGGATTGGCTATTCAAAATCAGGATTATCTGGAGGCATGCGGGCTGCTGTCTGAAACCTCCTCTAATTTATGATGGCTAATTAAACATTCCATGAAATGTCCATTTCATTCTAACAATCTTTTCTGTCTTAGAAATCATAAGAATTGTTCACTTTGAAAATGATAGTGAGGGGGGGTCTCCTCCCCCCACAGTTAAGTCTTGTTGGTTGTGGAGGGAAAAAGACTCATGATTGCACCCCCTGCCCCCACCCTAGCTTGCTGGGACTTGTTCATTGGTCAGTGGACTCCTGCCCTCTAGAGAGTGGAAAAGGCACTGCTCTTGCTGCACTGAATTTCAGTTGTATTTAGCATACAGTGGCCAGGTGGATCCACTGGGCAAGTCTTCTGTCTCATCTTTCTGGACTTTATCCATGAAAGAAAAACTTGGGCTCCCTGTGTCTGGGAGCTCAGTGTTTCTGCCAGTGCTTCTGAGAGAGGGACCCAGAAGCCAGACGACATGCACAGAGTTAGAGAGGCAGTGCTTGGAAGTGGTGGTACGAGACTCCAAAGCTCCTTCAACTACGGTTCAGGGTCCCTGATGTCAAAGAATAAAGTTAGACGAGATGATGAATAGTAAATGCTAGGTGGAGTCTCAAGCCTCAAGACACTAGCTTCTGATAGTTTAATATTAATTCAATATTGATTAATATTCATTAAGTCGTGTTGCACGCTTCTCCACCCCTTAAGGATTCCGGATGGCACCGCGAGTTAGACATTGTACTGCTAACACAAGGTTGGTGGTTCTAACCCACTAACCTCTCCAAGGGAGAGTTCTCTGTTCAACATGAACAGCCTCGGCAATGCCGTCCACTGAGTGGGAATCAACTCCGCAGCTGTGAGAGGATGTTTGCTAACCTGACATGTGTTTTGCTCATTTTCAAATACATCTATTTGAAAATCAATGTATTTCACTAATATCTCTTAATGAAGGATTTAAAACTCCTCTTGATGAAACTAAGACGTCTCATACAGCGCCCCTCCCCCCCCACCCCCCGTGTTGGTTTTGTTTCACACAGCATGATGCCTATGTCATTTGCATCCTGTGTCACATGACAGTGCATCCAAAATAGTTCCCATGTTGTTACATTAACCTCCCCCATCATCCTGTTCATGGGCAGCCACCTGACCCCAAACCAAATCCACAGTGAATTCCAACTCATCACCCCTGACAAGAGAGTTCCAATACTTGCGATCTTTCTGCAGGCTGCCCGCTAAATCTTTCTCCTGAGAAGTGGCTGATAGCTTCTGTCCACCCTCTCCAGCTCTTTACCCGAGGCCCCACCAGGGGCCAGCTCATCATGTGTCCACACAATGCATCGTTTGCTCTGTCACAAACATGCAGACGGCTTGACACAAAGTGTGGTTCTAAAGAAGGGTGCAAAGACCATCCTTTGGATAAAACTTTTGGAGAAATTAGAACGCCTTCGTTAGGACAGAGGATGGACTTTGGTTAAAATGCATTACCTTATCATGTGATCTCCCTTTTGGCCCATTTTAAAGTCGTTTCCATTTTTACTAGTTGTTCTGCTGTCTTTTTGAGGAAGGTCTTTCTACGTTTTGTCTAGTCATGCAGCTGGTGTTTTGTGGTTTTGTATGGTTTTTCTGTACATGGAGTCCAGAACAGGTAGCGCTGTCTCTAGAGACAGTCCCTGGGTTGGTAATGGTGTAGAGGTGTGTCAGGGGAGGGTGGAGGTGGGAAGGGGGAGGTAGCAGTGGCGCACCCGAGGAGAAAACACTCTGAAATCGAATGTGACAATGAGCACCCAGCTCTTTGGAGGAGGACTGAGTGATTGAGGTGTCTGCTAGGTGAAGCACATGCCAATCAAACGATCATTTTGAAAAAGAAATTAAGGCCTTAACAAAGACATTCCGGGTCTCTGGATGTTGATTCCCAAGCTGCCCTGTTGTTAAGAAGCAGCCCCTTGATTTGGCTTGCGCGGTTTCCCTGTGGGAGAAGAGGGGCACTCACCTAGGCCGTTGAGGGTCCCCACAGTGTCCACCATCCAGCGGCTGATGGTGTGGTTGGCCAGCGAGTCGAACATGCTGCTCAGAGCACTGGCACCTGCTGCGGTGCCGATCAGGTACTCCAGGATCAGGTTCCAGCCGATGAAAAAGGCCACAAACTCCCCCACCGTGACGTAGCTGTAGGTGTAAGCCGACCCCGTTGTCTTGGGGACGCGGACTCCAAACTCTGCGTAGCAGACACCTGCGTGGGACAAGCATACACGGGGGTGTGGGTGGGAGGTGGGGATGTCAGGGGAGGCATGAACCTCTTGGTGCCCACCACCTGGGGTCGAGATCATTGGGAGTCTCTGGGATCTTAGGGTACATCCACAAAGATCCAGAGCCAATTCCCTTCTCTTCCAAATCTCACGTTCGGAAAACAAACAAACAACCTATACTTGGGATGCCTGCAAGACAATCAGAACTATGTCTAGTGGACAGTAAGAAGCGGATAGGGCTCATTTAGGACATGTTCCACTTGTGTGTGACCCAGCCTTATGCGTGGCTTTTTAGGTGCCAGGGCGAGCTTGGGCGTAATTCAAGGTGGCCCCCCACCCCCCTGCAGGGGAGGCCCGCATAATGCGATGCCCTATCTTTCTTTGTCTTCATTTCTTCGGGAGTATGGAAAGTCCTCCTCATTTGCAAGGGATCTTTCCAGGTGACCCGCACCATCCCGACCTCGTGCAAATACAAACACATGATGGGTGTGTAACCAGGAAGCTTAGCATGTGCAAAAATAACTTAATGAACAATTTTAGAGTGCTCTCAATGCGCTAAATCGAGCTACTCAATGACAGGTTGCTAAATGCTGAGGATAAAACCCAAATGAAACATGCCTCCCTGGAATCAAGGAAGAGATATCAGAAAAGCTATGCATAGACGCTGCCCAGGGTAGAAATGTCTCAGAATTCACATCAGCCGGGTAATGAGATGTCTGAAGAATGCATCAGGTGGGGAAGCTGAGATGTCAGCCGGCCATGGTGGAGAGAGGCAGTATGAAGCATTGGGGTGGAGGAGAGCAGGCAGGGGCTGGTAGGAAAGGAGGCCAGAGAGGTAAGCCAAAGCCAGGCTCTTTGGAAGGTGGGTTCAAGGGCCCACTTCTACCAAACACTTTCTTTCATTGTCCTCCGTCCAGGGGGTGGGGACCAGGAATCCCGTAATAAGAAGCTCCTCGGACGAATGCTTATATTCAGTTATACTCGACAGCCTTGGTGTAGTCCTGCCTTATCCTAGGAGGTGGACGCCTTTCCTCTCTGTGCTAGGCATGGTGGAGGGGGGAGCAGTGGGTGGGGAGGCCAGTGAGAGGACAGACAGAGGACAGCTTGGAGGAAGTGCACACTCCGGGAGGGAGGGCACAAGGAGGGTGGAGGGAGCTCAAAGCCAACTCTGCCTTTGACTCCCACCCTGTCAAGGACCAACCCTGAGGGTCTCACACCACCAACTAGGGAACAGTATTGTGCACTCCGGAGTGAATTAGGAGAGCAGGTTTCTGCAGCGTGAAATCAGTGCAGGCAAGCTAAAAATAGAGATGCCCAAAGCGGTGACACAGTAAATGATCAGAAGCGATGCGAAATCTCTTTCCCGTCCCTTCAGTCCCTTCGGCAGCAAAGCTGTCTGTGTGCAAACAGGCTGGGCTCCTGCCTCCACCCTACCTTGAATCGGCCCTGTCAAACCGGGCAGCCTGTTCTACATCTTTATGTCCACTTTCCATGTTTAAAAATGTCAAGATAATAGACTGGCGATCACGGACATCAGTGGGTAGATCACATTTTGTTGCTTTATAATCCATTAAACACAGTCTAAACTTTCACGTCCATTACCATTTTGTCCTGTTGTGTGATGATGCTTTCTGGGACTACAGAAACCATTAGGGTCTATGGCTCAGGTTAAAATTTTCTTTTGACTTCTTCCATCCACACCCCCTACTCTGTAAAATAGCCTTCCGCCTCCCTCCTCCCTATCAGTCTGGTTGTTGGTCTGGTGTTTTTCTTGGGCAGAACACCTCTCTCTCTAAATGGCTGCCCCCAACACCCGTGGAGCAACTTCTGAGAAGTGGACCCCACCATGAGAAGAGATCTCTCTGAAGAAACCCCGAAGAAGCCCCCCCCTGAGGAATCTTGAGGGTTCGTCCTTAAGGAGGAGGACTTGGTCGGGCTTCCTAGATGGTGGGTGGACTGTGGTGTTTTCGTCAGTGCTTTTTGAAAGCAATGTAGGAAGGGATTAAAGGGCAACCTACTTTCATAGCTTTTACTTCATTCATTCCCATGTCCTATGAGCTCCTCTTCTTCATCCTTCTTTTGACCTCTGGGTAAGAGGTTTATAAGTAAAGTTTTCCAAGCCATGCTTTTGAAACAGGCATGCGTTTGACAGCAAAGTTAATGCGGCTAATCAATATTGTGGACGTTGTGCAATTAAATCTAAAGTACCCAATTAAAACAAAAGACAAAACGAAATTCCCCCAAACCTAAAACTCGATTCATTATCATTGTCCGCCAACTTGCCCAGGATAATGAGCACATGGCCAAGTTTGCCCGGTGTTTTGCAAAGGGAGCAGCTGTTTGCTGCTTTGAGTCAGACAGAGGCCCTCTGCTGTCCAGGGTGTTAAGAGCAAGCAGAATCTCAGTAATCCATTTGCCTGGATCTTTATGACTGTAGTTTGGTTAACCAGGGAAGTAATCAACCAGCTACTAACCAACTATAAAAAGACACTTTCTGACTACTGTTCCAGGAAATGATTCTTTGGGCCCCATTCTCCTTGCTGACATTATGATATTCTTGCATTCTCCTGGTTTGCTTCTACGCAGAAACCCAGGCTTTCGTTGGGGACTAAAAAGTACCTAACCTGATACCGAGGCTAAAAACCAAAACGAAATTGGAGGATGTAGCCCATCACCCAACTCTTTTCAAGTATCTCATTGTGTAAGAAAGATGCATTCAGGATATCTTTCAGGTGGCTTCATCACAAAATAAGAACCATGGACCGGGGAATCTTAGTTCTTATCCTAGATTATCTAGTAATGGAGTGAGCACATTGATAAAATGAGGCGGTTAACTTGAGAAGTATTAGGGTCCCTTCTAGGGATCACTCTTTGGTTTCACAACTCTAAGCCATCTGCATCAAGGGGGAATGGCTGACTGTTAAAATACCACAATCAAGCGATTTTCAATAGAAGCAGTGGACATTTGGGAACTCTATGGAGGTGACTGTGGCCCTCACAATGGTCGTGAGTGTTTATGGTAGTGAATGGGCTGGAGCCTGGAACAGTGGACCTGCTGCAAGTGAGGGAATGCCCTACAGAAGGCAGCATTGTCCGGGGGCCTTTCTGACTTCAGAAAGTCCCAGTGGGCACTGATGGAAGTAAAAATCTGTGTAGACTTTCACTTGACATAAAAGCAGAGAGCTTCTCCCTCTCCACTCTCAGAATGGCTTTAAATACACTGAATTCCTAGGACTTCAATCGATGGCTACATTGAGGGGTCATTGTACTCTGTCTTATTTGGAACTTACTACAAGCTGTTCATCATTTTGGAAAACCACGTTGTCAACAGCAGCCTCAGGCATGCTCTTTGAGGCACCAAGAAGCATTTGCAGCTGCTGTACTCACGGTGGGTCTAGAGTTGGCTACACAAGGTGACAACCACATTCTGCTAACTCATTCCAACATTCACTGAATTTTTTTTAAATTCAAAATTATTTCCTTTTTATTGATCTCTCATGCCACAACCTTAGAAAATTAGATAAGTAGGGAGATGAGATTACCTTTAGCTTTCACTTCAGATCAGTAAAGGAAACATTAGAAAATTCTGTTCAAATATTGATTTGGCTCTTGTGGTATGGAAAGACCACTGCTTTGAAGGAGTGGATTTATAGTTAGTCTTGACTTAACTATGCAATGTCTTTAAAGAATTCTACACCAGAGTTGCCTGACCACTGCAGTGGCCTTAGGGTATTACTCAGGAGTGCTGTCTACACTGTGGGTTAAGCTCTGGGCTGCTCACCTGTAGCTTTGCAGTTGAAACCCACCTATTTGTTCTTATAGGCATTTGTTAGTGTTACGAGCTGTTGAGGCTGTTCTAACCCACAGTGAACCTGGACACAACAGAATGAACCACTGCCCAGTCTTGCCCGCTCCTCATAATTGTCCCTGTGCTTAGCCCATTGCTAAACCACCACATCAATCATGTCCTGAAGGATCTTTCTTTTTTTCAAACTCAGGACCTACTTTATCAAGCATGATGTCTTTTTCCAGAGACAAGTCCTTCTGGATAACATGTCCAAAGGATGTGAGACAGAGACTCACCATCCTTGCTTGTAGGAAGCATCTGGTTCTATGTTTGTTTGTCTGACAGTCTATGGTACGTTCCATGTTCTTCACCAATGCCATGATTCTGGCGTCTCAATTCTCCTGCAGTCTCCTTATTCATTGTCCACTTTTCACATGAATATGAGATGATAGAGGATTCTATGGCTTGAGCTGGGCACCTCTGACTCTCCAAGTGACAGGTTGGAGCTTTCACACTTTAAAGAGCTCTGGTGCAGCAGATTTGCCCAATGCGAGGCGTTTTCTTTCTTGATGACTGCTTCCATGAGCATTGGTTGTGGATGCCAGCACAATGAAATCATTGACAATTTTTTTTTTGTGTTTACCAGGTCCTGTTGTTTCCTTTGCAGGGAGCTCAAATCTGTATGGGAGGCTGATGTCTTTGATCTTCACTCACCAGCAAATGCTTCATGGCCTTCTCACTTTCAGCAAACAGGCTGGGCCACTTTCATCTACAAGGTGGTTATGAAGACTTCCTCCAGTCGGAATGCTTTGTTCTTCTGCATAGGGTCTGGTGTATTGGGTTATTGCTTAGTATGATGTTTAAGTAGAGGGTGTAGAGCTTCCACAAGCCTAGTCTTCAGAATTTAAGCTCTAATACAATGTAAACCGTGCAAGTAAGTGTACCTCAATACTTACGGTCATATTTCATTTAGAAATTATTTCTGTCTTTTAGTCCATCTCCAAAGAAAACATGTCAACACTGAAATCTTTTAATGGGCAGCAAGCTTCAAAGATAATTTAATAAAATGTTTTAAGCAAAATAAATAAATAAAATAAAGTTTAAGTATGGTAAAAGGAAACAACTCTGACACACACCTTTTAAAATTTCAAACCATTAAGTACCCCTTGTTCTGTTCATAAAACTGCCTTGTGTTAGTCTGAGTAGACTAGAGAAACAAATTCATAGGCACACTCATATGTATATAAGAAAGAGGTTTACATATAAGAGCAATTGAATATTGAGAAAACATCCCAGCCCAGTGCAGAGTGAGTCCATAAGTCTGATATTGGCCCATAAGTCTGATGCCACTCTTTAAAGTCCTCTTCAGACTCATGAAACACATGTCCTTATACTACCAAACATGATTCCCTTCTTCAGGAACTGGTCTCTCCTGAGAATATGTTCAAAGTATGTCAGATGAAGTCTTGCCACCCTTCCCTCTAGGAATATTCTGGTCATATTTCTTCCCAGACTGATGGGTTTGTCCGTTTAGCAGTCTGTGGTACTTTCAACATCCTCATCGGCACTGCAATTCAGATGCATCAATCCTTCTTCCTTCTTCCTCTCTCAATGTTCACCTTCCACATGCACATGAGGCGATGGGAAATTATCCAGGCTTGGGTCAGGCACACCGTTGCCCTCAAAGTACCACCCTTGCTTTTCATCCTCTGGAGAGGGCTTGTGCAGCAAATATGTCTTTTGATCTCTTGATGCTTTGGTGAGCACTGATTGTGGATTCAAGCCAGACAAAATCCTGCACAACTTCATCCTGTTCCAGTGTGAGTTACATTGCTGAATTGCCAGCCTAAAGAGGCGTCACATTTAGAGATGATTTACACATTGGGCAGAGACCAGGACAAGGTGTCAGGAGAGTCTGTATCAACAAACTCCCTAAATGTGTCCTAGAGATATGCCATTTAGGATTCAGAAAAAATATGATCCTTTTCCATGTGAACTTATGTCCAACAGAGAGCTGATGACGCTATTATCTAGGCAGGAAGGACTGGCTCTGGTTACATGTTTACAGACATGTATAATGCTGAGTTTTTTCAAATTATGCCTAACCCAGCGTTGCTCATAGTAACCATCACTGCTGCTCTACGTCCAACTTTAAGTTTATCACCTCACTCACAGGCTTGCCTTGGCAACCTGTTTCTGTCTTAGACCAAGGTTCCAAAGTTTCTCCATGCTAAGAGGGCACAGTGGATAAAAACACAATCAGCATTAGGCATGTGTTAGTCCGGATAGACTAGAGAAACACATTCATAAACACACATGTGTATATAAGGGAGAGGTTTATAAACAAGAACAACTGTATATTAAGAAAACATCCCAACTCAGTCCAGTCCAAGGTCGTAAGTCTGATACTAGTCTATATGTTCGATACCAATCTATAAGTTCTCTTCAGACTCACAAAACACATATAATGATACCAGGACAACCACAGGCCAGTGAGTGCACTGGATACCAGTGGTGATAGAAGCACCTCATCATTGGTGGGGGCCTCTCTGGGCCTCTCTCAAGCATCTCAGCACTGGCAGGAGTCTCTTTGTGGCTTTTCCGGCTTCAGAGGTCTGGTCCCAACAGGGTAAGCCCATGTGGCTTCTCCTCTGGGATGTCTCACAGGGAGTGAGTCTTGTGTCTTGTTAGTAGAGCATCTCCAGGGGACTGAGTCAGGGGCCGCTCACCTTCAAGGGGGAAATGCTGCCGGATTTCACAGAATTCTCAGAGGAGAAGGCCATGCCCACAAAGAGGTCTCATTGGCTAACTCCAGATTGATAGGCTAGACTCCACCCCTATAATCTTAATCCTGAAATTGACCCCAGATTATGTGACTGCCACAAGGTGTAAGGAGCAGAGTTATAGCACTCAAGAAATATGCATTCCCTCTGTATTCCATCCAAGAAAGTCATCAGATCAAGTGTTGCTTTATTATTTTTTAGTGTAGCTTCACCTGGAATAATTAAATCAAGTGGTTACCCACATTTGAATGCCAAATACTCCACTCAGACAAACAGCAGTCTTCCATTAGCATGTAGGTCACCTGACTTGAACTCATTTCCTTACCTATTGATTGACTCATGGACCAATTTCTGAATTGACTTCTAGTTTAATTTCCTTTCTTGGTGGAGACAATGGTAAATGCCTGCTAAGTCAGGCTCTGCAGAGACACTAAAGGTGAGGAAGGCAGGCTCCCTGATGGTGAAGCATCTAATCAGGAGGAATAAACAAACATGTGGTCATTCATCATTAGCTACTGTCCTTGGGCAGTGCTCATGGAGGCCAGGGTGTGGGCTGTGGGGTGAGCACAGTTCTTTGGGAAGGAGGAAGGGCTGTGCTGGAGCTGGATCTAGAAGAGCGGGAAAGGCTTTGCCAGTTAGTTTCAGTTGGATGGAGGAGCATATTTGCAATGACCCAGGCAGGTTACCGGGAGTTGTCAGGGAAGAAAAGTCTGCAGAGGTGTAATCTCTATCAAGTGATGCAGGGGAATGAGGGACCATTATTGGTAGACTATCTCAAAGGGACTGTACAGTTCATCTGCTTTTATAGACCATGTCTTTTTTTTTTGTGGGGGGGGGGGGGAAATCACTGCCCTCTGGTGGTCGTGGGAGCTACCCAGCCTTGCTCCTGGAGAGCTGCTGCTGGATTTGAACCGCCAAGCCAAAGGGCCGCAGTCCCGCACTCAACCACTATGTCACTTGGGTTCAGCCCGACTATGTCTTTTTGAACAGAGAATTACTAGAGATCTTGGTACATAAGTAAATGGAAACAGCAGATGCTTCTTCTGTCAGGAGAAGGGGTGGTCTGCTCAGACTCTGCCTCACCTTGTCCAAGACCCCGGGCCCTCCTCTGTGAACCCCCAGGTCAGACCGAAAATGGGAGTGGAACGGCACTTTAGGCGGACCCCCAGGCCTATTCTGAGAGCAAGGGTAGGAAGGAGCACCATCTCATGAGGAGTAACATCTCAGTCTTTATCCTTACTTCATAGATAGGGTTCCTGAGTCCTAGACCTGAAATCACATATTCGAGTGACGGCTGAGCCAGGGGCTAGAACCAACATTTCCCTATCTCAGGAGTTTTCCAATTCCTTTGTCAGAAAGTGTTTAGAGGACATCTCTGTACTGTGTTCCCCACTGCCGTCCAGCCAATTCTGACTTAAAGGGATCCTCTAATAGGGTTTCTGGGACATCTTTAGGTGAGCAGACAGCCTCATAAGTCAGATAGTATAGTGCAGGAGATGGACCTGAAAACCAAAAATTGCAATAAGACAAGCGAGGAGAAATCGGTTGAGGTGAGGGTGATGGATACAGCGGGTGTTTTAAGGAGTTTTAACGTTGAGTTTTGCAATCTCAAGGCAATGAAGGTAAGAGGAACTGCGAAGGGAAGCAAGGAAAGGGAAAGGCTGCTCAAGAAAATAATTTGTCAGCTCTACAGCATTCTTCCGACCCGTGGGATCAGGGCTGGTCGTGCTGCTCTGATGAAACTCCACAGGCTCCTGCCAACAGGCCTGAGACGCTGTTTTGAATCTACCCAATCTATTCTACTCCATGCTGTGGAGGGGCTGATGTAGGAAATACATGAAGCCAGTGATTCCTTGCCCATGAATTGGTCCCTCCCTCTCCTTCACCTCTCAGCCTCAGGCTAGAATCAGCCCCAGGGCTGTATAAGTGTAAACCATCCTGTAGGCCCACGCATCTCTCTATGAAAGTCCTTGCCCCATATAACATTTTTTCTGAGGTTGTTGCTACCTATGCTTATTCTCTTAGTTCTCTTCAAATGTCTCTGTTCCCTTTCTGAATTCCCAGCAGGGCTAAGCCATCTATCTCTACATTGCTATGACAGCGAGACTGCTTAAATGTGAATTGAGGTGGGGAGCAAGAGAAATCACAGAGCTACAGAGAGAAACAGAGTGTGACTTCTCTTGGAAATGGTGGTTTTCTTTGTGACATGGAGTTCCAGATGGCGGGTAATGAGGTGTCTCTGTTGCTGTTGCCTTCCTTGAGAAGTGGGCTGCTGGATTTGGAGGAACATCTATTCAGTCCCCTGTCATGTGCGGCTGGATCCAGTGATCCTGCACTGATGTCACCCTTCTCAAGGCTCTTGGTTAAACAAACAAATTGTGGGGTTCTTTTTCAGGGCCATCCTCTGTCTGCCTCTCACCTCACTGCTGCTCTTTCTTCTACTTCAGCAACCTTGGTCACTCTGTCACCTGTCAGGGAAACCCAGTCAAGTTTTACAAATGTGTCTAGAAGGGAAGCAATTTGTCTGGGAATGCCTATATTTCTTTGTGTCAAAGAAGAGACTTGTGATTTCTCTGCCAAAACAGGCTCCAGGTGGACGAGAGAGCATGATGAAGGGCTGGGCAGCACCATCAATCAGGGAGAATGTGACACCATTAGCTACTGAACTGGACAGAGTTCCAATTAAAGTTGGACAGGGAACAGAGAGCACCTCTGAACCGCAGCACCCATCTATCAACATATAAACAGAAACAAAAGAAATCATCCTCAGCAGAGTGCTGACCCCACCACAGGTGAAAATTATTGAATAATTTGCTATTAAATGTGATCAGACTACCTGTTCCTACCTGCTTATCTTCATGTCTAAAGTTCCCTCTTCATGTTAAGCCGAGTAGACTAGAGAAACAATTCCAGAGACACTCACATGTGTGTAAGAGAGAGTTTTATATCAAACAGCAATTGTATGTTGAGAAAACACCCCAGCCCAGTCCAGATCAAGTCCATAAGTCTGATATTAGCCTGTAAATCTGGTACTGGTCCTTTAATCACTCTTCAGACTCATGCGGCACATGGAGAGATGCTGAATGCAGGAAGATCACAGGTCCGTGGGTGAAAAGTCTTGTGGATCCAATGGCGGTGGAAGCATCTCAGCGCTGCTGTGATGGGCCTCTAGTTCTCTGAGTGAGTCTTCTCAACGGAAAGGTGAAACAGAGAGAGGGTGTGTCCCACCTCCCAAGGAGAAGGAGAGGAAGTTCTCAGAATCCTCATGAGAAGGTCACTCCCACCAGGAGGCATCATCAGGGTTGTGACCTGATTGACAGGCTAGACTCCACCCCTACACTTTATTTATCAAGTTGACCTGACATTATGTAACCATTATACTCTTTGAAAACATGTGGAAGCTAATTGGAACTCCAGGCATCCCTGGAGGCTCAAAATGATCAAGTGACTACTAGTGGAAAGGTTGACAGTTGAAACACACCTAAACGCAATTAGGAAGATAAAGCAATTTAACCACTTGTAAAAGGTCCACGGCTCAGGAAACCCTATGGAATCCTTCTACTCTGCCCAGTGGGGAGGCCACGAGTTGGAATCCATTTGAAGACAACAATGTCCACAGTATGATGAATTCAAGCACTCTGATCAGGTCATGCTACTGTCAGTGTTAATCATGACCATACATGATTTTACTTGATTATCAAGTGATACTGACAATGATAAAATAATACCGATAATGCTCATGGGTTTTTTGTCAACTAAAGAATTCACAGGATTGATTCTTCCCTGAACCAGTCTTCTGGTCCAGATGGATCCTCCATTGCTGAGGGGCAGGTAGGGTGGAACTGCCCTTTCCCCTGCTCTTAGCATATGTGTGCCTGTAGGGGACCTCAGGGTGACATCAAAGGCATCTTGAAGAGAAGAGATATTACAAAAGAGAAAGTTGAAACCCCACATCATCTTGGCATCTACCTCTGCTCTGTAGATGGTCCTTTGTGGATGGGTCCTCATTCGATGCTCTGCTAAGTTGGGGAGATGGTGAGTCCACCATCATCATTCTCTCTTTACTTTAAGAGAGGGCTGAAGTGTTAAGAAGCCTGACCCAGAGAGTGGCTTGACCATTAAGTGAGAAAATGCCCATCTATACTTTGGCTAGGGCTTGGCACATAGAAAGTGCTCAATAGATGGTCACTAAAATAGCTACTGATTATGGTCATGGGCAAGTTATTCAATTCACGGGGTCTCAGTTTCCCTGCTTGAAAAATGACAGTGGTGATACCTACTGTGCAGGCTGTTATGGGGATTGAAAAGAAAAAAAAAGTGCAATTCCTGGCCTGTAGTAGGGACTCTCTAAGTGGGATCCCTGACTATTCTCAGCAGATCAGGAACAGGAGTCTCCAGAGAGCCTGCTGAGCACTGGCCTCTAGACTGTTTATACAGAGAACCTTTCAAAGGGTTGAAGCAAGCATTCCTGGCTGCAGTTATAAATACTTGGCATTAGCAAGGATATTGAAATCTTTTGGGGTATATAGACCAATTCACTTCTGAAACAGGGCCTGGAAAGGTTTCTTCTGCAGTTTCCAAGTTTTAATCTGTTATTCTATAACTTCAATGAGAAATTATGGAAGTATAAAAAATTCCCACTTTCTTGCTCAACCTCTTCACATGAAACCCGCCAAACAACTGGGCCAACGGGCCAAACAAGGTCTGTGCAGAAGGGGATAAGGGCCCGAAGTGACAACTACCTCCCCCCCCCTCCCTAGTGTAGGCGTCTGCAAGCTCTTGAGACCGAAGAGTCAATTTTGTCCCCTCCAGCACCTTTAAAATCACCTGAGAGCCTTAAATCTGCTTTTCCAAACAGATGAAATCACCGCGATCTGAAATAATAAGCTTCAAATGTTTCTTCAGAGCCACACGTTCACCCTGAGAGAGCCGCATATGGCTCACGATCCGCAGTTTGCTGCCCCCTGCCCTAGTGCTTTTCACCTCACCACACTCGAGGAGCAGAGAGTGTTCCGCTTCTGACATGGATAAACGAGGCACTGACAAATCTAAAAGAGCTAAGGAGCGTCTGTGAGAGGAGCGAGCACTAACCTAAGAATCATAGGTGCTAGGAGGACTATCCCATGGCCGGTAAAATCCTCCTGGGATGAGAGGCATTCTCAGCACATGACCAGGAGGGTGAGAGAGAGAGAGAGAGAGAGAGAGAGAGAGAGAGAGAGAGAGAGAGAGAGAGAGAGAGAATCCCACTTCTCTTGAGGACCTTCCCAAAGACACACTGTGGGACTTGCATAACCTGGTGTCAACTTGAGAAGGGGTGAAGTCTAGCCTGCCAATCAGGTTGCAGCTTGTTGCACTCATTTGGGGGTGGCATGGAGATAAATAGCTCACTGAAGACGAGATACCTGCGGACTCTCTGCTTTGTCTTCCTGATTACAAGACACAGGGAGCTATCCTCGAGCCCTGGATTTGGAGAAGCCACATGAAGACCCAGGCCAGCACTGAGATGTTTCCACCTCCACAAGGTTTTCCACCCACTGGCCTGTGATATTCCTGCATTCAGCATCGTTGCATATGTTGTGTGGGTCTACAGAGGAAGTTACAGACTGATACTGGACATATGGGCTTGATCTGGACTAGGCTGGGATGTTCTCTTAATGTACGATGACTATATAAAGCTCTTTGCTATACACATTTGAGTGTCCGAATTTTGTTTCTCTCGTCTACCTGGACTAGTACACACACGAACCCTTCATAGCTTCCCCTTCCTTCCAAATTGGACCAATGGACAGCATGGAGAAGAGCAAGGTCAGAGAACCAAGCTTTAGGAGAGGTGATGGAGGGAATATGGTGATAGTTTTTAGTTTTAGTTTTCTTTCCTCTGTGATTCAAACACCTGCCACCTTCTTCCTTCGCCTCCCTCTTTCTACTTACCCTCAAATTCCAAGAGAACTTCTGTGGTGAATACTAAATTCAATAGTGTTAAGTTTGCATTTGAAGAAGTGTTTCTCCTACTTCAATGATGATAGGAGGGTGAGGTGTGCTTATAAATAGAGGCCAGGGGAACTTCTGTGCACTGCAGACAGGACCTGAGGCTTCGTGTTTGTGACAGTTATTCTTAGGCGTCAACATGGCTTTAATGTAGCATATGGATCTCTCACCTTTAGATAGTTTATATCAAATATCTACTATTAAATCACTAACATAGGTGATGCTGAGAGGCATTTTGTCAATGTACTTAATATCTAAAATCACTTAACTAAGTAGAGGAGGTTACCCTTGCCTACATAGCTGCATTTCATCCAATCAGTTGAAAGCATTATGTAAATATGGTTTGGCTGGTGTCTGATGTGCTCAAATTTCATGAGGAGAATTCAAGATCAATAGCTCAAGGCCAACTTCTATAATGCAATGTGAGACATGCCTCATCTCTCCAACCTTTTACCAGTTCAGATATAAAACTCCTTGGTCCAGAACACTCACTTCTCTGCTGGATTCTAGAACTTGCAGACAACACTTATGATTACGGGGTTTATTAAAGAAGTGCCAGGGTATGATTCTGTATCAGGAAAGACTCAGGGTACAGCTTGTCCACCAGGACAGTTTCTCAGCTGTGCCCATAGGCAGGCCTATCATTTGGCCCCTTTTGTCTCTTGGGTCAACCTTGCTCCTGACGTGCTTGGGAGACACCCCACTCTGCCAATCAGCCTCCATGCTAGGATTCTCAGCTCTCTAGGTCCATGGGTGACTTAGTAAGCCTAGAACTGGCAAGTATCAGGAGACACCCTCCTGTGCTGGCAAACCTGTCTGAAGGTGCTTCGCTTTCTCATTTCATGGACCGGGAAGCTCCATGCTGCATATTGCCTGCCTCCTGGTTCCAGTGTTTTTGCTGCCGCCATTGCTCTGCAGCTTTTTGTCCAGCTCTCCATTTCCTGGGAAGTTCAAACCTAAATGATGCATTCGGTCAGTCTCTTGTTTCTTGGTGTAAGGAGGTTCTCCATCTCCATCTAAGCTTAGTGGGATGGCAAAAGTGATTGACCAAACCCCTCTTTTGGATCTCATACACCTTATTGGCATGGTCCCAGCCCATCAGGGTGCTGTGTACCTTATTTATTAAATCAAGAGCGAGCTTTGCAACCCTCTTGGTGAGCTCCAAGCACCTTATTTGCACTGTCCCATTCCTGTCATTTGGTGAGGTTGCTCTTTTGTGCTGTCACGTTGGTCTTGACGCAGAAGCCTATGTACAGCAGAGAAGAGTAGGCTGGAGGGGCCAGATTCAGTACTTTATTGCACACACAATTCCTGAAGAACAAATTCTGCCTCTCCACTCTAGTGCCAAATCCTTGCCAGAGTTTCCAGCCTGCTCATTTGTCCTGTAGCTTTCAGACTCCAGACTGCAGCCCCAGCTCTTCTCTGAGTGTCTAGCCTGCTGGCCAGCCTCGCATATTGAATTTGCCAAGCTTCACAATCGTGGGAGCCAGATCCTTAAAATAAATCCCTTCAGGTGTGTGTGTGTGTGTGTGTGTGTGTGTATGAGAGAGTGTGTGTGTGAGAGTGTGTGTGTGTGAGTGTGCTATCTTTCTTGCAACCACTTCACGCTCCCCAGTCCCTGCCCCCCTCCCCCAGTTGGGTTCTTTCTCTAGAGAATACTACCTGGCATGTTGTTTTCCTTAAGATTCTCACCTCAAGAGCCCTAAAGGACACCCTCTTCATTCCCTGGTATAGAAATGGTTCTTCTGTTGCTTCTCCTTTGAATGCTCCTTCTTCTTTACTTTATCCGTCATTGTTTCTCATTGCTCCATCCGGCCGGTGTGGAAGACACTTCCCAGGGTTCTGCCACAAGCTCTTCCCTCTCCTTATCTCCTTGGCTTTGTTGACCCCCCATTTCCACAGGTTGACGTGGTTCCTTCGCACAGCCTCCGTGCACTGGGAGTGAAAGGGGTCGAAACTAGGTGCAGAGCTGCTGAGTGGCATGGTCAGCCCATTAGACGCTGTGCACCAAGTCTGCCTTCCACCAGGTTCCCCAAGTGAGGGCTGGTGCCTGGTCTAACTCCTCTCCAGGTGTTTCCCTCCACACTCCTGTGTCAGGCCATTATCTCCTGAGGGTCAATAGACCTCATACCTCACCTTCCTCTGCACCTGCAGCACCTCTTTCAGGACTCAGAGTGGAGGTTGTTGAATGAAGGGAGGGCTGGATGGATCCTATGCTAGCGAATAGTTCATCTCTGAGGCGCTTCTCCAGAGAAAATGCTTAGCTCACCCCTCCAGACTCATTTAATGTCTCTCTTCAGCATGCTCGGGGCACACTGGTCTCCTTTCAGTCTGCAACACCACAGTTTCCTTCTTACCACAGGCCTTTGCACACACGGTCCCTACTCCTTTGAACACCACCCGGCTTTTCAGATGGCTGGTTCCCTCTCATCATTTCTGGTAAACTTTGACTTGGTGATTGATGGTGTCCTGCTTGTTTTCCTTGTAGTACTTATCACAGTTGATAGCCATTGCATGTATGTTTTATTTGGCTTTTGAGGGGTGTGGTCTATTTGTGTGTCTTGAAGCACAGCCTTTTGAAGCAGGGTCCACATAGAGATAAAATCCCTTCTTCCTCTGAGAATTCTTCCTGGGCAGTTACCTTCAGAGCAAACGCCTGCAGTGACACCAGGTTCTTCCATGGAAGAATGTTGTCTTTTTTGTGGATCATGAAGGGAAGGGGAGTCAAAAGAGGAAGCAGAAATATCTCTGCTCATTTGGATTAAGAAAGAACACAGGCCTAGTTAGCTTGGAGGTCATAATGATAGCAGAGATAATGTTATCAGAAGGAACATGATGAAGTATTTCTTAGAGGCTGGAGGCTATTTAAATGTTTGGTGTTCATAGTCTGAAGCCTCACAAGATAATTAAGATGGAGGAGCAAATATTATTTCCATTTACAGATGGTGAATCCAAGACCCGGACAGGCTAGTAGGACTTTCCAAACCTTTTCATTGATAGGAAATAATTCAAAAATGATCATCTTTTGAGGGATATGGGAAGGAGGACATCTATTGACCAGGCAGGTGTGACTAGCCTGGAGACTCCACCACCTCCTTGGTGACCCCAAGGGACTTTGGAATCACCACCCAGGCACCCCTGTAACTCTCAGTAGCCCGAGTGGGAAGTTCCTCATTCGTGAAATTTCCATCCGTGTAAGTAGCACATGGCAGGGTAGGGCTGGGACCTAGGAAGTTCCACCCCAGGGACACATTGCACCCGACTCTCCCATGTGAGCTGCTGTGCGTCTGGGACGTGTCTGTGTGCCTTGTGTCGTCGAGACACTGGACTTTGCTTGATGTCCTTTTCTTCTCTGGGCTCCTTTTTCATGCTCACTCAGGACATAGACACTCAAGTGGGGAGATGGGAATGATTTGCCCAGGGCCCTGCCTTGCTGAAGGGCAGTGCTGAACATAGGTCTCTGGTTTGCTAATTTCTGGCCGGGACCTCTCTGCTTATCGCAGGGCTCCTGAGTATGTGTCACATTTCTATGGATGTGCAGCCCTTGGCTCTTAGAGTTCTTTGCTATCTTTCTGGCATCTGTTGGCCCCGTGCACAGCACGGCGTGCAGTTCCTTCTAAGGGCCACTCTTTGGGATCTTGCGATGCATGTCCATTCTACAAGCACTCACAAGGTGGAAGAGGCACTCGGGTTCTCCTGGGTTTGGTGAGGGAACTCACTCTCCCAATCAGAAGTTTGAGAAACTTGCAAATCTGGGTTAGAATGCACCCACCTTCTCTGAACTCGTAAATGACATCCTTCCTACGGGGCTGTCAATCTCACCCGTAGATGCCAGGGTGATGTGCAGTTCAGGAGATGCTACCTCTCACTGCTGACAGGTGACAGTCAGAGAGACACCGCCATGACCTGATTTACCACGGTTTTGATCTAGGAACGACTCTCATAATTAGCAAGAGGGGTTGAGGTAAAGCTCTCTCCCAAATAAGGATGAAAATGGTATTCTCTTGGGTAAGTTTCTAATTCGGGGAGAGAATGTCTACATCAGGTATTTTGAGTTCACAGGTCACAGGTCTTGGAGTTAGGCAGATTCAGACTTTGACGCGGCTTTTGCCTCATGGCCTTGGGCAGGCCATCTCCAGTGTTTCATCTGAGCAATGAGCATGTAATAATGGCATTTGCTAGGTGGGATTTGTTGGGAGGATTATGCACATAGTATTCAGCCAGCGCTAGGCACTTAGTAAGTCTTCAACAGCTTAGCCGCGATGATTAGCCATAACACGGGAACGTTGACATCCCCGCCAGGAGGTCGTGGTTTTTGGAGGCCTGGTGGTGTAGTGGTAATGAGTTGAGTTGCCACTCACAAGGCCTGCAGTTTGAAACCATTCCATGGGAGAGAGATGGGGCTTCCAACTTCTGTGAATGGTTACAGGAGCAGCACTACTCTGTCCCAAAGATTCGACATCAATGGGAAGACACACATAAAAAGACGGTTGTGGATAGGGTTCGGTGAGGCACGCATAATCGCCTGGACCTCACAGTAATGAGATGGCATTGACTTGATGGCAAGGAGAGTTTGTTGTGGCTGCTGTTTGGAATAGGCATGACTATCACGATAGCCAACATTTACCAACATATCAGATTATATCTTATGTATTCTAGAAACATCAGGAATTGCTGCCATCATCATTAATATTTATATCTAGACCTGAGAACCCCCACCCAAATCTGTGAATGTGACCTTGTCTGGAAATAAGGTCTTTTGCAGTAGTGATAAGTTAATGTGAAGTCCTACAGAAGTAAGGTGGGCCCTCCTCTAAAGAGAGAAGAGGAAACACAGAGAAGTTGAAGGATACATGTGCTGGGATACGGAAGACAGGGGTTAAAGGTGTTATACTATACTATATTATACCATACTGTACAATACATGCTACAGACATAAGACAAGAAATGTTTGAGGCTACTAGAAGCTGGCCAAATTCAGGAAAAGACGTCCCCCTAGAGCATTGGTTCTCAACCTATGGGTCGTGACCCCTTTGGGGGGGGGGTTGAACGACCTTTTCTCAGGGTCGCCCAATTCATAACAGTGACAAAATTGCAGTTATGAAGTATCAGCGAAAATAATTTAGTGCTTGGGGGGGGGGGGTCACCACAACATGAGGAAGCGTATGAAAGGATTGCGTGATTGTTTGGAGCAACGCATTTGGTGATATTTTGTTATAGAAACCCCAGGAAACTGAAGCACCCTGTATTTGAACAAGGAATTCCAGGGCGAGGCAAAAGGTTCCCATCTTCAGCTACTCACTGAGATTGGCAGTTCCAGTTTACCCAGCAGAGTCTTGGAAGAAAGGTCTGGTGAACTACTTCCTAAACATTGGTCATTAGACATCTCATACATGTTTCTACTCAGACACACATGGGCCACCATGAGTCAGCATTCTTCTGCTGGGAACTGGTGGGTTGTGTTTGGGACAAGGACTTTGAGGACAGGGGGTATTTGATTGTCTTGGCATTTCTCCCCATCTTCTCAGCTTCCTTACCGCTCTCCCCCCCTTCTCAGCTGCTGGCTGAGAGCAGTTCCAAAGGATGTGGAAGGCAACAAATGAACCCATGTTGGTGGAGTGAGTGATTTGGCATCTCTAAAAAGGTTGCAAAATGTCCACTCCTCATCTCACGCATGGCTTTAGCTTGAGGACAGAAAAATGGGTGGCGGGTTTTTTTTTTTTTTTGGCTTTGATAGTTGCTCTTTAATGACACCTTTGGAGAGGTTCCAGTAGAAAATAGTGCCAGCAAGGCCTCCCCCAACGTCCTTAAGGGAGAGGGGGCTGGGGGCTGTGCGAGGGTCCTGGGCGGCCTAGCCGCAGCCCCACTCCTTCCTCGGCCAGCTCCACTGCCTCCATCCGGGGCTGGGCCTGGGCCTGGGCCTCAGCAGGACAAAGTCATCTGCAGCAGTCTCCGTGGAGGCGCACTGGCCTAAAAGAAGTCTGAGGCTCGCGCCATGCAGGCAGCTGCAGCAGGTGGAGGCTGGGTCCTGGTGGGTGGCAGAGCTGGCAATGGGTGTGCTGGTAGGTGATGTGGGCGGCCCCCCTCCCTGGGGTCTTGAGGTGAGTGGAGCTTGCTAGGGATGGTGTGTCGCTGGCCCGCAGGTCTGTGTACTTGCTGGCTGTCCTGCTCACGAGGTGCTGCAGGGCTGGGGACATGACTGGGCTCAGGCCTTTGGGGATGAGGCTGGCCAAGTTCTCCGTGACTCTCCGCAGGGCCTCCTGCTTCTTGGCTCGGTTCTTGGCTGTGGCCTCATTGGCCATCTTCAGCCCCAAAGGCCTGTTCCCGACGCCCCGGCTCTAAGATCTTGAAGTCTGGTCCCGGGGTCTGGGCCACGTAAGATGTTTCTGGCCCTACTCACAGGGATGTGTTCTCGACCTCCCCCCACGTCATCAGCGGGGACTTGTTCGTGCCAGGGGCAGGAGACGGCCTGGCCACGAATCCAAAGCCACCCACTGGGGAGACTCCTGGGAGATGAACTCCTTGCTGTCCATCCGGGCGCACGGGGCCCTGCTTGTGCTTGGCGTTGAGAGCTGGGACCTGCTCAGGGCCTGGCTTGTGGTTTTGTTGTTGTTGAAAATCAGTCCACAGGAGCAAAGGCTGGGCCTCCTACTCCCACCACCAGAGGGCAGTGATGCCTCCCCAAATAACCCCAAACAAACAAACAAACAAACAAACAAAAGAAAATCAGAACAATGTCAGATTGACTATGGCAACTCAGAAGGATGAACAGGAAACATAGGAGGCAGCAAGTTTAGGGGAGAGAGAGAATTTGGAGAAGGCAAGCGGTTTAGGTATGTAGTGCTACTCTAACAGGTGTACTGCAAGTTGGAACACGATGGGTGACAGTGGAAAGCCCAAATTCAGTCATAGGCTCCCTACATGGATGAAGTCTCCCTTGAATCCTCTTGGATCATAGTCCAGGGATGAGAATAGTCTTGCTCAAGCAGAGAGCATTGGAGCAGGTGGGTTTTGACAAAATGTAACGCCTTATCAATTTTTGTGTGTGTGTGGCATCACTGCCCTGGTGGGAGTAGGAAACCCAGCCTTGCTCCTGGAGAGCTTCCACTGGATTTGAACTGTCAACCCTGTGGGCTGCAGTCCCGCACACAACCACTATCCCACCGGGGCTCAGCTACACTTTATCATTTGATCTTCCTTTTGAACCGTTTTAAATTTGTTCCAGGTTTTAAAATGTTTTCTTCTGGGCTGAGCCCTGGTGGCGTAGTGGTTGTGCGCGGGACTGTGGCCCACTGGGACAGGGGTTCAATTCCAGCAGAGAGGCTGGGCCTCCTACTCCCACCACCTTAGAGCAGTGATGCCCGCCCCCCCCCCCGAAAAAAAATGTTTCCTGCTTTGTTGTTGACTGAGGCTTTACTCACCGTTTTGCTTTGGCCTTTGCCGTGTATGTTTTTCCATATAGGAACCTTGGGTAGCTCAATCTATAGAGACTGTTACTGGATTCATGGTTTCCTAGGGGCCTGGCAGGGGGGTCTGGGGGAAAATGGGGAGCGAACAATGAGTATGAGAAAGAAAAAGTTCTGACATGGATTGTGGCGATGATTGCACAACTCTCTAATATGATGGAGCTATCCAATTGTATGCTAGGTGGATTATATCGAAATAAAACTACTAAAAATATTGCAAGGGGGTGGATTTAACAAACGGATTTGTGTTAAAAGTTCAAATGCAGGGTGTCAGCGTTGTGGGAAGGCTTTCTCTCT
>PVJH01016011.1:0-51736 GCA_004026705.1 Nesogale talazaci | reverse complement strand
AGCACCCTCGTGAAGCTGTTGGCCAGGGCAACGATGTCCATCACTCCCAGGACTGTCTCCGTGACGTTACTGCCCCACATCTGGAACCGCTGGTGGTTTACCACCACAAACATCTCCACATACTTGGTGTGGGACCACAAGGAGGACGGTGCCTGGCGCTTAGGCGGCTTCCCGCTCCCCTGCTGTCTGCTGCTGGGCACCCCCGGACTCTCAGCAGAGGTGACATGACAGGACACGGGGGCGTGGGGTGCCATGGCGTGCAGCACGTGTTCAAAGCGCTGTGAAGACTGCAGGGGCTCAATGCTGTAGGAGCGCGCCCCCTTCATCAGGACTCCCTTGAGGCCCGAACAGACGTTGAGAGACACAAAAGAACCCGGGGCTCCTTCGATGTAGCCTTCGTAGTGGCAGTCATGTGAGACGAAAAGTGCCTCTTGGCCCAAGATCCCGTGATGGTAGCTGAAGACTGGGAAGTTGTTCACAAAATAGTCTTTCTTCACCTTCAGATGAATCACCTGTCTCAGGCCCTGCATGGGCAGCATATAGGACGCCTCTCCCACGGACTCTCCCCTCCCCTCCAATGCCATCCTCTGGGGAACAACTACTTCATGGGGAGAGCCCTGTCCTGACCCCTGGTCACAGTCCATGCTGGGCAGAAACATCACCAACAGCAACGCCACCCACAATCTGACGCCTGCGTGTCCTGGTCTCCAGTCACACTGGGGATGAGCCCAGGCCTGGAACTGGACCCCACCCTCTTCCAAGGCTGCTCTGGTTTTCTGTAGAGAAGGCAGGCTGGGGACCACGTCCCTCACTGAGGCTGCCATTGACATGGTCCCAATGAATTGGACGAAGAGGCAGGGCCCCTGGACATCAGCTACTCCCTGGTAGGCCAACCTTCAACAGACTCGGGCAGTGGTCCCAGGTGTACTTTGGGCCATTTTACAGGTAGCTGTTGGCCAAATCTGAGTTTTAGGAGCCGAGGAGTGATGTCAAATTCTATCTCTTCCAGCCTTCTGGTAGTTTCCGCAGCGTATGTCTTCTTCCTGAAATCGTCAGCTTGATGGCTCCTTGGTCAAGTTCCTTTGAGCTTCCAGAAGAAATATGCCACGTGGCAGCCTGTGTTCCAACCAGGAGGCACTTGGACGAACACCTCGAGTGAGCCTGTCTTCGGCCCCAGGCCCCTGCTATAACTGTTAACCCAACATTCTGCAGGGGCTCGGGGGAGGGGGTGAGAATCCCGTGAGGTTCTAGGTGCAGGACCAAGTTCTCTGTTACTCCCGCCTCTTGTTCCCATTCACACCGTCGTGGGGGTCCCAGGGAGTCATCCTTGTCTGAGTGTTCCCTTCTGGTGGACACCAGCTTCTCCACAGCAGATATCTCCTATCTCCACTCATACATTCTCCTGTACCCCCGTTTCCCTGGCACATATACTTCAGAGGTGTTCAATGAGACAATCTGGACCTCTACAGAGGAAGAGTTCAGGATCCACTATCAGTTCATCCCAGCCATCTCTTTAAGGCAATTGCCTACCTTCAGTTTGTTCTTTCTCAAAAGAATGCTGCAGTGCCAACGCTTTCAAAAAGTGGTTCTTCCTGTCTGTGTTCCCAACAATCAGTTTGTATCCTCTTATGCGCATGCGTTAGAGAGTTAAGAAAGTTGTTCTACAACAAGCCGACCTAGCTACAGTTCTCTTTTTCTACAGATGCCCAATGATGGCTTTAATAAGCAGAAAGTCGCAGGTCTTCTAAGAAAACCAGAGACAGTAAGCCGCTGTTGTACGTGAACAGTCCTTAAAAGGTTTAGGTTTGCCTGGTGGTGTGTGTTCAGTACGAAGTTACTAGAGGCAGGAAGAGGCTCCCCTCCCGTTACAGCCAATTTTGCTGTATTAGCAAACGTGACAGGTCCAGTAACAGCAGAATTTACTACCAACCAAGGAACACTCAAGACTTCACCTTGTAAACCAAACTTTGGTGAGTCCTTTGGAAGTCTTTCTTTTTTTTCTTTCTTTCAAGGAGACGTGACTATGGTGTGAGCCACTTTCCAGTTGGGGAAGCCTGCAGTATATTCATAAAGTTCCAGCATGACACTCACCTCACCTATCTGGGCATAGAACTCACAGAACACATGGTGATTTGGTGGTGGGCTGGGTATGCTAGAACGTTCCTCTGAAGAAAAAGGAGGTGGTTATTGCCTTTCTCTTCCCAAAGGAATGCTGAGCTGCTTCCCTAGGATGGGAGAACTACAGGTACTCAGTGATTCTAAGAAGAAGTACAAAGGGGCTCCTGGCTGCCAGTGGACTCCTACGGTCACGCTTCACTGACAAATTGCAGGAGGCCTTAATTCCGTGTTCAGTGGTATTTTCTAGTCCGTCAGCAAGCAGTTTCTTCTCTGTGGCCGAACTCTTGCATTTTGCCATGTTGAGCGCACTGACTTCTCTATAGTCTCCAAGCAACCAGTCACCTTAATGTCTTACCCACACAGAGGAAATGCAAGGAAGGATGTCAGGAAAACTTCCTGCCTTGATAAGTACCCTGAATTACAAACTGTCCAAGATAATCAAAACTAACATACAATTCTGAAGAGGTAATTTAGGATTTTATCATAAATCCCTGCAGTTAGTCATACAGAGAGGAGAAAATGGACCAAATGTCACCCTGAAAACAGACTTAGCAAAGTGGAAGAATTAGAAGTGAACTCTGAGAGATTTGTTTTGCTTGAAGTTTCTATGACATAATGAAAACGATGAACTGAACCTGTGATCTTTTTCTTCTCTGTGAACTCTATCTAGATCAGCTCTTTATCAAAAATTCTGATCCAAAAGTCACTTACAAAAATGTTATTATCAAAAATTCGAATCCAAAAGTCACTTACAAAAATGTTATTGAAGGACTGAGCCCCGGTGGCGTAGTGGTTGTGCGCGGGACTGCGGCCCACTGGGATGGAGGTTCGATTCCAGCTCCACGGAGCAAAGGCTGGGCCTCCTACTCCCACCACCTGAGGGCAGTGATGCCCAAACAATCAAAATAACAAAAAAAAATGTTATTGAAGCCCATAAGCACAACAGAGGAGAAAAGTGAAAAAGCATGCAGCCCTGTATTGTATCCAAAAAGCCGCTCACTGGACCAGGACCAGGCCACCTGACGCTATGTGAGGCAAAAGTAGCCCAAGGAACACTTAACGTAAAACAGGGCAGGAACTTTACAGAAAAAAAGAGGAGCTTTCACAAGGATATTTTTCAAAGGGACGGGGTTATCTTAGGTACTAATCCAATACCCACCAGTGTATAGGATATATAACCTTCTCAGAAACACCATCCTAAAAAGGGGGAGGAGCAGAACAGCGCCCCAAGGGATGGGGCTGGCGCGTGCTGCAGGGGAGGTGGGAGAAACCGCAGTGGGTCAGCAGGGGAAGGGACATCAGATCTGGTCAAACAGGAACCGGCTAAACAGAGAGAGGATCAATCTCTTTGGATTTAAAAAGCAAACCAATACCCCTTTAACGAGCATGACAAAAAGAAAAGGCTACTGCTTTTGAGTTAGGGGAAGCAGAACTGCCTCCCACCCTGAGGGACATGGGTCTCCAGGCCCCAGGTGGTCGGCCTGCCAAGTGAGCTCCAGCAGCAGTCTTCCGTGGGTTCCCCCCAGAGGTCCTGGGCCTCGCAGCTACCCTCTCCGAGGTGATCAAAGTGCACAGACACACAGGGCAACGGGCATGGCTTCCGTGTACTCGATTCCAGTGTTTACTGAGCAGAGAAAGCTGTAGAGTTGGGCCTTTTGTCTACTGCTGGCAAGTGGTCTTTGTACACTTTATTATAAATACAATACCATTTGACATCTTACACATACAATTGACACAGTCCTAAATCATAGGCTCTCTCTAGGGAGTGAGCTTTTTATATTAAAAAAAAAAAAGCTGGGCTGAGCTCCGGTGACGTAGTGGTTGTGCTTGGGACTGCGGCCCACTGGTTTGGCGGTTCAAATCCAGCAGCAGCTCTCCAAGAGCAAGGCTGGGCCTCCCACTCCCACCAGAGGGCAATGATGCCCCCCCCCCAAAAAAACAACAAAGTTATATCACTAGTGAATCCTGTATCTAAACCGAGAGCATCTTTAAGCAGTGTCAAAATGAAATTATTATTTATTAATTTACATAAAATACTTTATACATTAAAGAATACAATTTAAAATTGTAAAAAAAAAAAAAAAAAAGCTCGAAGCTGTTGTTATTGGGATTCGTGGGACATGGTTTGCTCTTCAATCACTTGCTTCACAATCTCAGCCAGTTTTAGTCGATCCACTTTATCTGTGAATCCACGACCTGAAACCCAAGACAGAAAGGTCAATCCCAAACGCTCTCCATGGCGACGAGAGACTCTCGCCAGGGACCCAAACAGGTGCCCCCTGGTGGGGCCGCGGCTCTGCGTCGGCCTCGAGATGGACAGGGTACAGGGTGCGAGAGGACCGGCAGCTCTGCAGGAGTGAAGCTGGGCTTGCTGCTCTCATCAACAGTGACGAGCCCCAGGAACCCACAGGGCGTCACGATGACTCAGCACTGACCCCACGGCAGCAGGTTCATTTCTTGATAATCTACGCCAAAGTCACCTGGTTGTGCACGCCTTTTAGCCACATAAAACACAAAAATAGGCAGAACATGGTGAAGGTGGCAACCATGGAGACCGTGACCACACTTCAGGGGACGGGATGGGAGGGGCTGAAGGAAGACACACATTCCGCGACCTCTTTACATAAAGTGCCCCCACTATATGAAAACTCATAAAAGCACCTGCGTGTCATCGCTTTCCTGTACTGTTACATTTCAAAAGCAAACCAATTCCAGGAGCGTCCATCTCTACCAGACATGGGGAGCGTGGTATGTGGTAGGACCCAGCCCGTCAGTGAATTCAAAGAGTCTGTCTGCTCACACTCAAGTCCGGGGTACCTGCTCAACTAGCAAGCCAAAGCGACACAGCCACCCGAGCCCCACAGCTCTGCTTTGTGGACCAGGCCCTGTGGGGAGGGAGGAAGAACTCCACAGGGTAACCCCTCTTCCCGAGGCCCATCCGGTCTGTGGGTGGGCTTCCTGTCCCGTGCCCCGGGTCCCCTTGGGGCGTACAGTGGGGTGAACAGCCGCGGCGTCTGGGAGGCGTGTAGAGAGCTGGCCGTCTGGGGCCAGAGTGGTGTGTGACAGGGGCTCCCCCGTGGTTAACCTGTATCACATACTTTGCTGGAATCTAGAAAACCACCTAAAATGTCCACTTTGGCCTGGGCGCTAGGAGCGGCTGGCACTGAGAGCCAACCCCTCATCCGGAAGGCGCCCCAGGCAGACCCCTCAGAGTCCCCTGCAGTTTTCAAAGGGCTCCCTTCCCAGCACGCCTGGCGAAGGGCGGGGCTGAGGCTCCTACCATTCCAGCTGAAGCTCTGCAGCGTGTCTCTGAGGAGCTTGCACTCCCGGTTGTACTTCCACGCCTCCTGCATGACTTCATTCAGCTTCTCGTCTTCGTTTTCTCCTATTGATAGAGAAGAGAGTTCCGGTGTTTTGCCTGGAGCCTGGCGTGGCTTTAGCGTCAGGAATGGAAGTGCAGACTGTGAAGCGGAGCGGAGAACTCTTCTACTCTGACAACCTCACCCAGACGCGAGTGGGCCCGAGTCCTGGCCCTGGGGGAGGCCAGCTCCGCCGCATCAGCTCCGACCCACGCCTGGCTAACCCAAGCCCGAGAAGCGGCCCTGACTGGGTCGGCTACACTCTTCCTCTGAGGCTCATTTCCTACCGTTAAATCTGCTGGCAGTTCACAGACACGGGTCCAACAGGGCAAAAGGCTGTCATTTGAGACACATTTGTAGAAGCGCAGAAAGACAGCCACACCCTCATTCCCTCCGAGGGCTGAGCAAAGCCCGTCCACACGCAGTTGAGAGGACACAAAAGCAAGCTCTCCCTCCCAAGTGCCCGGGTGAGGCCCTGCCTCGGAGGAAGCCACGCAGGGACTTCGGTCCCGAGTGAGGAGCAGCCCGGAGTGCTGACGGCGCTGTCCATTCTGAGCCGGCCTGCAGTCTCCCCTTCCCCATGCTCGGGCCCGTGCCCTGTCTGACACGCTAAGGACACAAACGGCCACACCGACGGTTCAACCTCAACTAGAAATGTCCCAGAAAACCAGCGGAGGCTGAACGCCCCACACTGCGCCTCCCCCCCATCTTCTTTCTAGAGTGGGCACGTTCTCACCGACATCCAGTGTTTATTTTCTCACAACAGAAAGGTGAAACGGCCAGATTACAAATGAAGGCACTCGCTGGGTCAGGCGTGGACGAGCACACACACACACACACACACACACACACGCGCGGAACGCTGGTGGGCAGCGTGACTTTTACCAGCCTGGGGCAGAATACACTGAGCAATCACGTCCCGGAGCTTCTCCAAGGCGACGTTGCAGTCCTCAGCCCCATTCTCACGGTCGTGGACATACACCCCGTCCTTTGGCTTGGTGCTGTCAACGTTTAAGGAGAAGGGAAGAACAGGGTGAGACCCCAAAACCCACCTATTTCTTCAGCTCCATAAACAGCGAGAGGCTGCTCCCCGCCCTACAGGAAGGCCGGCTGCGTGGTAGTGATGCACTGGGTGCTAGCGGCGAGGCCAGCTGTTGGGACCACCAGCTGCTGCCTGGGGGAAGACGGGGCTCCTGTCCCCACCCAGTTAGTCTGGGGACCCACAGGGGCAGTGCTGCCCTGTCCTGGGGCTTGGCCAAGGAGTGGCCATCGACTCGCCAGCAGTGAGTTGGAGGGGGGCTGGTGCCCAACTCCTGACGCCATATAAAGGGCTCAGCCTCTCCACCCTCTCAGAAGGCTAAAAAAAAAAAAAAAAAAAGGCCCCACCCCCTGGCCGGGCATTCAAAGCCCAGCACTGGGTCCTGGAGCAGAGAGGGCGGGGGCAGGGAGAGGGGCTCAGTTACCCAAGGAGCTTCCTCTTCCTCAGAATGGGGTTGTTCACCGAGTGCAAGGGCTTCAGGCTGACTCTCAGGTCCTGGATGCGCATGCTGGCCAGCTGCTCCGCGTGCGCCTGCTGGATCCCCGCCACCACCGCCTGGGGGGACACGGCGTCAGTCCTGCCCACGCAGCGCAGGGCACCGCGCCAAGCCCATCTGAGAGCGTGCCACGGCAGGAGAGACCGGCGGGGCCGGGTGGCATGGGTTGGGGGGGCCCAGTGGAGCAAGTACTGCGCAGCCGGTCGCTCTCCTGCCCTGGCGTGGGTGCAAGGACCTTTGAGGAGGCCCCCCTCCCTCAGGGCCCTCCCACCGGTGAAGCCCGCTGACCTGCTGTCCCCTACTTGGTTGGCTCTCACTGCCTGCCACAAGGTGCACTGACCCCAAGGCAAGCTGCTGCCGGGCCCTCGACTCAAATTCTTCAAGGCCAGCTCAGGTCTGAACATGAGAAAGCACTCGGAAGGGGGCAGCGGGGCGGCGCCTGCCTTTCCTTCAGACCATCTTCTTCCTTGACTGCACGCCACCCCCCAATCTTTTCCTTCCTGTCTTCCTGCACCATCTACAGTTTGGTACCCCCAGATCCAGTATCTGCATTGCGCCCTCCCGGCTTGGCGTCTACTGCTCTGTCATACGAATCTGTGCCCCTGACCTCCGGCCACACACGTGCAGGGGAGTCTCTGAGGGTCTCCTGCAGGCGGGACTTCCAGGGGGCTTGATCTGGCCTTTCCTGAACAGAAGCTCTTTCCCATCTTGATTTCCAGGAGCTTCGAGTCTTCTCGGAGCAGGACTGAGCACTCTGCATTGCCTTGCCTGAAAGCCCTCACCACGTTGAACCCCAACCTTCCTTCTCAACACAGCCTTTTCAGCCCCCCACATTGGCCCCACGGGAAACCTTATCCATCATCAGCTGAGCAGATGGCAGCACGTTATCCAGGGCCTCCGTCGAGTTGAGCCACGGGTGGTCCAACACACCCTCGATCGTGAGTCTCTCCTCGGGCTTGACCTTCAGGAGCCTGGAGAGAGAAGGCCGGCAGGGCTGACACGTGCAACGGCTCTTGGGACCCAAATATGGTCCTGGCTCTGGCTCTCGCCGGCTCCGGCTCTTTACCTGGTCCCCAAAGTGCCACAGGGCTTAATGCCAACTCAACCCTCATCCCCACCCTCCCCAAATGGCTGGCGCCCGCGTAGGAAGCAGATGTGCACACCGGAGGTTACCCTTTGGGGGTCTGGCTTATTGTGCACTCAGATTGGCTGGGGGTGCGTCTGGCCCACAGCCCTGGGCCCAGCAGCAGGCGGCGGAGCCCCGTCTGTGACTGCGGTCTGCCCAGGCGGAGAGGCCTCCGTGGTGCTAGCGTGGGCCGGGGGCTCGCTGCGAAACGAGTGGGTCTTCTCCACGCCCCCCCAGCACGCTGCGGACTCACTTTCTGACGACATCTTTGGCCATCTCGGAGATCTGGCTCCACTCCTCCTCCGGGAACTCAAAACTGCCGGTCATGATCTTCCTCCGCATGTCCTTTGGGATGGTCCGGCTGTGGTGCTTGGAGTAAAACGGAGGGTACCCACACAGCATCACGTAGATGATCACCCCTAGGGACCACAAGTCACAGCTCTGAAAGCAAAACGGAGACCGTCACACACCACTGAAGAGGAACCCCAGTACGGCCCCCAAACAGTCCCCAAGACACCTGGGGGACATCTCCCAGAACCACTTCGCACAGATTAGACATGCTTCAGGGTGTCTCAGGAGAGCTCTCTCTCTGTCTCGGTCTCTCCCTCCCGGTTTTTCACCTGCTCTGTGAGGACTGATCTCCTGTGCCGCCCAGGCGCGAGGCAGAGGCCCCACTCGCTGTGCTCTCACATCAGCACCTACAACGTGCAGGGCCTCGCCTGGTCCGCTGAAGGCCGTGAGCACAAAGGGGTGTCTCTAGTCTGTACGTGAGACAGCGGACCAGAAGCTCTCTCCTACTGGCTGATTCCGAGACGTGTCTGATGGAGTTCCCAGCCTTTCGCTAGACTTACAGATTTGGGACTTGCCAGCCCCCTACAATTACATGTGTCCATTCCTAAAAATTAAATAACTCCCTACCCAGCTATTTATCATCAACGACACACCCCCCACCCACTACTGGTTTGGTTTCTCAAGAGAATCGAAAGACAACTCTCAATAAATACCACACGGACAAAGGGCTTCAAAAAGTTTGTGGGAATTTCTCATCGTCTTTTCGTTTCTCCGTCTCACAAACTTCCTGAAGCCGCCTAGTACACAAAGCTCTCAAGAAGAGCCGTCCTGGGGAGAATAACGCATCGCTGAGCTTCTGCCCCTCAGCTCTGAGTGAGCTCTGAGACCCTCAGTCCCACCCGAGGAGGCACAGAGAGCCGTCAGCTGGCTGTGCGATGGCAGCGGTGCCAACCTGGGGGCACTGAGGGTGTGGGGACGGAGGCCCAGATTCAGGTAAACTGACCCATCCTATAGCATAAGCCACTTCTTAAAGGCCCCCTGTGCTGCAAACCCGAAGACTGGCCATCTTCAGGGAGAGCTGCTGAAGGAAGGGGCAGGAATGTACAAAAACATTCCTCTGGCCACAGAAGGAATTCACTATATTGCTCTGCCAGGGTTTGCCCCAGTCTATGGGAAGAGATGCTTTTTTTTTGCTTTTTGTGATTCTGGAAGAAGTTTGCCCCTCACCACCCTGTCTTCCAGAAACGAGCACGTGGCTTGCAGACACTGAGTGGATGAGATCTGATAAGGAAAGGCCTCTTCCTGTCAATAAATGCGGTTCCACTCGCCTTAGACCTTGGGTTCTCAGACTCAAGTCTCGTGCTCGTGTTTTGAACTCCCACACAAAGGCCTCGTGTGCCTGGGAGGGGCGGGCAGTGAGCCATACAGGGACACCCTCCCCATAGGCCGAAGAGAACTTCAGGCCTCTCGCCAGTGTTTTGGCATCGGAAAGTGAGCATTGGTGGGTCACACGGTCTGTGTGACAGAACACAATTATGAAGTTATAAAAGGTGAAAGGGAACTTGAAATTACACATTTTAGATGAGGAAACTGATAACCGCCAAGGTTCACTTCATCTTCAAGGTCATCCATTAAGAAAGGAAGGTCATGACCACTGAATGAAAAGGGGTGGAGCCATGGGGGGAGCAGGGAGGAAGGGCAAAAATTGAGCCGATGCCAAGGGCTTCAATAGAAAGCAAATGCTATGAGAATGGCGAGGGCAGCGGAGGTGCAGATGTGCTTGACACACAATGGACTTAGGTGTGGATTGTGCTAGAGTTGTATGAGTCCCCGATGAAAGGATCAAAAGCAGAAGAAGGGGTGGAGCCACAGAGGCTGTCCTGGTCTGTCTGCTGCCTTTCCCGCACTCCATGGCAGCAGCGAGTTTGCTTGTCTCTTGGTTTGAGCTCCCCCACCTTCCAGCGATCACGCACCGTCACGTCCTCGCCTGCTATGGGACGAGATCGCTCGCTGTGTGCACTGCCCATCAAAGACAGAATCGCGCCACGAGCTCTGACTGTGGGCACAGGACCCTGGGGCGGGGCTGGCGGGGCAGGAGAGAACGGTGCCACAGATGGCGATGGCTGTTCCCCTCCTTTCACGTCCCAGAAACGGCCCCTGCATCAAAGCCAGCCAACCAGCAACCCGAGACAGCCGTGTTGTGTCGGCGTGGTCCCTAGACTGTCTGGCAAGTCACTGTGTGCGCGACCGTGGCCCTCCATGCTGCCACACCTAAGTGGGGAAGAAAAGCGTTTCTCCTATTTCATCAGACCAAAGCTGAAACCTGACACTTGACCCTCTCCTTTTCTCACTGTGGTGTGTGTGCGCGTGTGCGTGTGCACTTCCAGTCTTTGGGGGCAAGGCCAGAAAGGGAACGAGGCACCCTCTCCGACAGTCACAGAGCTCCCTGGAGGAGAGGGATGTGGGCACTCCCCTCTTGCCATACCTTGTTATAAGTGTAGGGTGTGGGTGAGGTAGGTATGGTGCCAGACTTCTCCTTCTGATGCCTTCTCTGAGCCTCCAGTACCTGCCGGAATGAGCCAGAGGGGGGCGTTACTGAGAAGTCACTCTCCGGACCTGCGACTTGACATGTCTGGATAGCAATGCCTGGACAGAGACAAGAGCTAGCCATTAATAGAACGAAAAACCACCTAAACGTAACATTTGAAAACACGTCGCCTTGTTCCAAATCACCATCTCAATCCCTGTTCACCCAGCATCACTGAGTGCATGAAAATGCAAGCCCTCTTCAAATACACTCCCGTGAACAGAGGCTCATCGTCACCAGCCTCTGGTGGGGAGATGCCAACTCCAACGTGCGCCGTAGACTGAGAATGTGAAGCAAGTGGCGCCCCCCGGGGGAAGCACGATGGTACAGCCTCTCTGCAGCACGGGCCGCCCCTGCCTCCGAACGCAACCTGACACGCGTCTGGGGCCCACCAACCTCCCTGTCAGGTACGTGCCCACATGCGGACAGGTGTCCACACACAGGCTAAATGGGTAGGAATGACTCAACACGTTCCCCAACAGAAGAGTCTGCACGGACCCGCTGTGGGGCAGCCATGTAGCGGAGCACTCGGGACCTGTGACCTCTCACACACCGCCCAGGTGTCACAGCGTGGGATCCCATTCACAGGGCTTCTGGAAAAGGCCGCCAGCACAGACCAGGGGCCTCCCTACCAGCTGCTGAGCGGGGAAGAACTGTCCCCGCGAGGGTCATGGGCCTGCTCACCAGCAGAGTGAGCACGGGGAAGGGCACCCAGTGGCGCCTCGGAAGAAAGGCCTGGCGATCCACTGGCTTAGGAGCAGGGAGGGCCTGACAATAAAGGAAGAGGTGACAGGCTGGCCTCAGTGGTGACTGCCATCCCCGGACGGGGAGACACCGAGCGCTACACCTGAGAGGGCTGCGCACGAGCTTTTCAGACCCTCCTCGTGCCTCGCCAAAGCCGACGTGGAGCATCGTCCTCGTGCGCCGACCGGGTTACACCGACCCGCCAGTGCGGAGCGCTGGGGCCCACCGACAAGGCCTTGGTGTGGTCTTGCCTAAGACGGTCGCACAGCTGTGCTCCCTGTGTGCTCCAGCACATCCACCGACCTTCTGCCAAAGCTGAGGATGCCGGTGGGCACACGCTCACCCTCCCTCCCACGGCCCTCGGCGGCGCTCGGGGAGCAGGCACCTCCCTGGAGATCCCATCCGAGCCCTACAGGGCCCACCTCCCCTGGGGGACACTCCCCTACCTGTGCCGCTGCAGGGCAGAGGGGACCCATGTCTGTCGGTCGCTTGGTGGTGGCTGAGCCACAGGCAGACGCAGCAGGGGCTTACCTGAGGTGCCACATAATAAGGAGTGAACTGAGGGGTCATGAGGTCACCCTGGTCAATTTTGGCAAATCCAAAGTCACACAACTTCACAGGGGCATCCTGAAATAAAAGAAGGGAGGTGACGACCAGGCGATCACGAAAGGGAAAGTTGGGGGCCAGGCGTGGGAGCCTGAGTTCTTAGAGTTGTCTGTGAGGGAGGACGAGAGTGTAACATGCCCGTGCCCAGAGGGGATGCCCCACTGCCCCATCACTCAGTGCCCTGCTTTCCGTGACACTCTGTCCACTCACACACCCAGCTGGTCTTGTAACTGGTCAACCCCAGCGCCTGCAAACCAGTCAACCCTGATGGGCGCGGCGTCGGACTGTGGGCTCCCTGGGGTTCTGGAGCGGAGCCTCCCCCGCCCACCCCAACACCAGGGCTGAGGGAGGCAGCGCTGCATGGCCCGAGAGCGAGTCCGCTCACCAAAGAGTTGTCCTTGAAGAGCAGGTTTTCGGGCTTGAGATCCCGGTGTGCAATGTTCAGCAGGTGACAGTGCTGCAGTGCCAGAGCAATCTGCAAGGGGACAGAGGGCGGCCACCCCCTCCTTAGAGGGAGCTCGGACATCAGGAGTCCTCCACTCCGTCAGCTCAGACTGCGGTCGGTATGCAGCTTTCGGGCAGAGCGCAGTCCGGCGTGGCATACCGAGTGGTGAGGGGAAAGCGCCTAATTTGACTATGCTGCAGCTTGTTAAAGAAAAGGGAAAACACAACAGTGGAAGCGGCTCCTTTGTCAGTATAGGTGACACTTGACTCCTGCAGGAAATGGGCCACAATTGAGAAAATGCGCCCATTTTGATGCTCCTGAAGTCTGACAGACACTGCGGAGGGGACAGTGAGTGGGAGTCCACTTCCCATCAGGCCCTGGCACTGAGGCCGGGCCAGCTCAGGGGGCAGCACAGCCTTCCTTCCAGAAAGCCTGCAAGCAGTGGTCACATTTCTGCAGCTGCGGTCCAGCGTTCTCCTGCTTGCACCTTGTGTGTGTGGACGGGAGGGTTTCTGTGTGAGGGGTGACTGTCAGAGGCGCTCCTTCCCTCCTGATATTCCAGGGGTCCTTTGAAAAGTCAGACAGGAACTAGAGGCTCTGTCTGGGCCTCCACTCTTAGGACGCCGCTTGATAAGCGCTGCCCATGACCTGCTCACGGCACAGAGGAAGGGCTCTGCCGGCTGGCTCCCCAGCCTTGCTTGCTTAGCGTGGAGCTAAGCCCCGAGGGATTCGTGTTTCCCCTTCCCGAGAGAATGTTTCCAGCTGGAATCCTAGGGGCGCCTGCGACATAAATCCTTTTGAGAGCAACTAAACGGGAGCTCAAAATTGGGAGCCCGGGCTGAGCCCCGGTGGCGTAGTGGTTGTGCGCGGGACTGCGGCCACTGGGATGGAGGTTCGATTCCAGCAGTGGGGCTGGGCCTCCTACTCCCACCACCAGAGAGCGGTGATGCCCACAAAAAAAAAAAAAAAAATTGGGAGCCCATCAGCAGGCAAGGCCCAGCAGGAGCCCATTCGAGTAAAGCCCCGTCAGATGAGCGGAGGTGGCACACGTGGTGACTTCGGTGAGCTGTCCGCTGCCAGAGCTGCACTTGCTCTCAGAGTCGGAAGAGAGTGTGAACAGACACCTAGAGTCTACAAAACAGCAAAATCACCTGCCTTCCCGACTGGGTTTAAAGCTCACAAGAGCCCCTGGGCCAGGCAGTTAACTCTTCCCGTCCCTGGGACAATGTCTCCTGGGGTGGCTTCCTGGGGAAGTTGCTCCCCCCGGTGGTAGTACCTGCTGCCACCTGGCGGGAAGTGCTGGAACTGCACGAATCAGAAGCAACAGCCCTCACCCCAGCAAGCCTACCACCATCTGTCCACTTGGACCGCGTGTCCCACACAATTATACCCAGATCCATATGGTCTCACACCCCAAATTTCTGCATGACTTCCATGACTGAAAACACATGGTCTAGCCACCAAAAGGCCACAGCAGAAAGCAACTGTAGTCATGAAAGGGTTAACACAATTTCTCTCCCAAAGGATCAAAGGGGCCACATTTCTCCGGGCAAGACGCCTTTGTGGTGACATAACAAAGCAGGCACTGAGTGATCCAATGGGGCTTGTCCACAAGCTGTCGTGTACTCCCCGCCCCCGACCCCCCCCAGTGAAGTTGCCTTCTGTCACCGACACTGTGGTGGTCAACTTGCCTGCTTTGTGACCTGGCTGGCTTGCTTCTCTGTAAAGTGCCGGTGCTGGCTGATTCTGTGAAAGAGCTCTCCCCCTTCCATCATCTCCATTACAATTAAGAGTCGAGCCCTGTTGGAAAGCATTTGAGTTTGTTAAGTGTAAAAATAATAATAGTAATAATAAAAACCACCAAAAAGCCCCTGACCCAGCCAATAGCTGGATTAGGAGAGAGCCCACCTCTGCAGGTCTGAGCACCTCTTGGCCCAGCCTTACCACGCCATCCTGGGCTGTGCCCCGGCCCCACCAACTGCCCCCTGTCCCCAACCTGAAATGTCCCAAGACGTTATGGGGGCAATGGAAGCGTTCGCTTGGAAGACATGCTCCCTGGGAAGACGCCGGGCGGGTTCTTACTGGACCTTGGAGCGGGGCTTTTCTGTGGCCTATTTGGGGTGTGTACTGTAGAGCGGCAAGACAAAACGTGTTTGGGACTCAGCACGGTGGTTAAAGCGCCCCGCTGCCGACCAGAAAGCTGGCGATCTGTCCGCGCCTGCCGCTCGGCAGACAGATGAGGCCGCCTGCTTCGGCCATGGCCATGGTCACGCACGGTCCTATGCTGCCCGGTGGCTAAGAGCAGGTAGCTTTGGTTTGGGCTTCTACGAGAAGTGCAGACAGTCCCCAAGTCACACACCTGCCAGTTCCTAAATGCACCTGTCGGTCGAATGTGAAGGTACGTTGGACCAGGCGCACGGGACTGTCACTTCACCCCAGCCTGGCGTCTGCCTTGACGTGAGCGCTATAGCTCGCCTTTCTCTCTGCGCAACTTCAACGCCCACTTCCCCTGGCGCTTGCGAGTCCTCTGCCTACTGAGCCAAGCAGTCTGCAGCCCAGGTGTCTGCATGTGCAGCTTGGCGAGCACAGGCTTGCTCTGCGAGGCCTGGTTCCAAGCACGGATAAGGGGGAAAGCGTAGCCACACACAGAACGACACCCTCGGCCCCGTGTTGACCACCACCTCCTGAAGCCGCAACCCTTGGACTTACTGTCTTGGAACAAGAAGCCCACTTTGTGTCACCTGTGACCTGTAAGTCATTGACTGTCTGGGGTTGTTGTGGCTTTTCCCCTAAACCCCAGTTTTCCTTGTGATTCACAGCATGCCCCGGGTTACACGGCTACGAAATATGACCAAAGATGCTCGACCACCACCACAAGCCTGTGAATGGTGGTTCCACACTGGAAATGCCTCCAGCTTCCATCCAAATCGGCGGTTCTCAAACTGTGGGTCACGACCCCTTTCACAGGGTTCTTTCACTGCCGATTCATGACAGTAGCAATATCAGTGATGAAGCAGCAATGAAAATAATGTTATGGTCAGGGATGGGGTGGGGTGGGAGGAAGGGGGGTGGGGGGAAGGGCCCCTCCACATGAGGAACCGTGTGAAAGGGTGACAGCGAGGCAGGTGGGGAACCGCTGCTCTAAATGCTATCACCAAGGAAGCATGGCGGCGCGGAATAAGCCGCTTATTCCCGTTTGTATTTACAAGGTCATCTCTTTGTTCCTACTTTGAGGGCTGTGACGACCTCCATTCCAAGTGCTACCCTGAGAGCACTTGATTAGTTCCACACGGCTACAGTCATAGTTACCAGCCCCTCGGCTGGGCAAGCTCGGACTCCGGGACCTGCCTCTGCCCGAGCCTATCACGCTGCCGCTGCCGGGCCCACACCTCCGTCTCCAGCAGACGTGATCCCGGCCGTGTTCAAGGCCTCCCTGCTTGGAATACCATCCAACACTTAGTGGCTCAAAGGGTAATGTCAATTTCTTCCGTTAGGAGAAAAACCCGGCTATGCAATACGGGTTCTTTGGTTGCTTTTGATTTTTCCTGTCATATCACCCTCCAAGACTCTGCCTGGGGTAACATTTGGGCCTCTTTTGCTAACTTGGGATAGAATCGGTTTAAATTCTACTCAAAATGAGTTTTAAAAGATCATGCGGACAGTCTGAGAGGGGCAGAGCCCTGGATGACGACAAGGTCAAGTGAAGTTGCTAGTTCTGTTCCCTTTCGGTCTGCTTTCACACCTTTGACATCTTGGAACAGGTAAAGCAAGCCCATACCTCGGGGCGTGTGGCCCTGGCGGCCAGGGAGTCTTACCTGGGGCTGGACTCATGCGGGAACTGGACGCTGTTGGCGAACACTGCCATAATCTGGACGATGTTGGGGTGGGTGGCGCACATCATGTGCAGGCGGACCTGAGAGAGGACACGGGAATGCACGCTGGCGTTGCCCCCAACTGACCACCAGAGAGGCACAGCAGGGGCGGGGCGGTGTGCCTAGCCAAGGGAGCTGTGCGTGTCAGCGAACGGTGTGTCCACACGGCCGTGAGCTCGGGACACTCTCTGCAGGAACAGAGCCTCACCGACAGATGTCCCCTCCGTCAGCAAATGGAAAACCGGGCAACAGACTCCCTGGAGGAAGCCCCCCCCCCACTCCACGTGAAGCAGAGGAGGGGACACTGGCGTGTGTGTCATCACCACAGCCGCACCGCTGAAAACAAATGTGCACTATTGAAAGCGGCAAGCCCCTCCTCAACCAGCTCCCCTCGGACAGCACAGATCCCGCCACTGACAAAGCCCCCACAGCTGGATCTACGAGCCCACCGCGCCCCCCCCCCCCCCCGCTGACAGAGCCACAACAATGGCATGGGGGGACGAGGGGGGGTGGGGGTGGGGAGGGCATCCCGGCAGAGAACTTCCCTCCACTGCTCTGTAGCGCTCAGAAAATAACGGCTCCGAGGCCCCTCAAACAGGCAGGCAAGCCAAGTGTTGAAGGGTCATACCTCGTTTCGAGCCTTTGGGCGGTCGAGAAGAATTTTCAGTGCAAACCGTTCTTGGGTAGCTTTCTTCACACAGACTCTAGGTTTGGAGAAAACACAAACAAAATGATGAGAGACAGGCTGAGCCCTGGTGGCCCAGTAGTTGAGTGCGGGACTGCAGCCCACAGGGTTGACGGTTCAAATCCAGCAGCAGCTGTCCAGGAGCGAGGCTGGGCTTCCTACTCCCACCAGGGGGCAGTGATGCCACAAAAAAAACAAAAACTAACGCGAGACCGTCTGTGTACATGAATGCAAACTACTCTCTCATCAAGGGTCTCCCCAGTCTCTTCGCCAGGGCTAACAGGTAGGGAGATGGGGAGGCTTTTCACCCCGCCAGCGCTCAGGTTTCCACTCCCAAGGCAGGCTCTCTCCCAGGGGAGACTAACACGCAGCTGCCCGTCAAGAAACGCTGGCAGGGTGACCCTGACAGAGGTGCCAGGAGCTCAACGTTCACTCCAATCACAAACCGCGTTATGTCCGCCGCAACGTGACTTTGCCGTAGTCCTCATGGGTCTCTTACCTAACTGGACCACTAATTCCAGCTCCCAGCTTCTGCGTCCAGTTGATATTGTATTCCTCTAAAATGGAAGTCTCCTGTTAAAACACAGAGGGAGAGGGTCAGAGAACACCCCCCTTTAAAAAGCTGAGCAATTAGCACGGGTGGTGGGCTGTTGTGGAGAGAGAGCGCCCAACACAGGCCACTGACCCACAGATCTGCAGAGTAACAAAGTTTATTAAAAAGGGGAACAGGCGAATTCGAATTCGGGATACAGCATAGTCCCACAAGACCAGAGACTGCAGCCCCAAGTATACAGAACTTACATCTTTTATAGGATGAAAGGGGAAGGGGATATAGGATGAAAGGGAAGGAGGAGGATCTGGGACAAAGGATGACCTTCAGCTGCAGATGTTTAAACAGGATATCTGCTTTAAGGCCGAACATCTGTGTACACGATTAGGGTGAGGTTAAGCACACAAGGCTACAGAATTTTCCATTAGGCTGATAGTTAGGCAAGCAAGTTTAAACATTTTTTAAAACGTACAAAATGGCTGCTCTATTGCTCAAGAAGGCTGCTACATGGGCCAAGAGGAGGGCGGCCCAAGCCCTCTGGCATCCTCTGAAAGACTCTAATGAGCAGGCCTTTGGGTGTCCGCCTGCCATTGCCCCCGAGTGACCGGGTGAGGCTTTGCTTTCCCGCAGAGAGGAAGACTTCCTGATGAAACCAGGCTTTCATCTGTGAGAGCCACCTGAGTGGATGCTCAGTGCTGTTCTGTTGTTTGAGGTAGGAAGGCATCCCTCAGAACGCAGCAGCCACTAAGTATCCCTCTTTGAGAGGGGTTGGCAGGTCTGAGGAAGGCGGCCAGGACACGGGAGCCTGTATCCCTGAACGGCTGGCCAGATTAGTGGGACAACGGAGTAAACTGAGACCTCAATATGCAACCGATCACGGAACCCAAAAGTGAGCTCCCACCCCCACCCCCATCTCAGAAGAGTGGAGGCTAGGAGCCATCTGCCATCACCCCCCACCCCCACCCACCCCCCACACACACACAGCAGAGCCTCCTTGGCAGCCAGACCTGGAGTCTGGATGTTGCTGTAATAAGACCTTGAGTACAATCACCTTAACAGAAAGAGGAAAAAAACAAAAACATACAACACTTTTTCAAGTAAAAGGAGAGCCAATTTACCTACTTCCAACCCTACCCTTTTGAGTTCCGAGTTATTCCATCACATCCGTTGAGTAACTTTATTTTTACACTCGTCTAGTTTTCATTCAAGTTCCTATAGCATTCTTGCTTGGTTCTTGCATGCTGTGCTTCTGTCACCACCTATTATCAGACATGTCCTATTGCTTCCGATGTGATAGCCTAAAAATTCATTTTCATAAGGTTCCCCAGGTAGACCATGAAACTACCTGCAGACCCAAACTCGGAGACATTCAAATTGTCTTGTGGTTGTAATCTCCATGGCTAGTATGCGGGAATGGAATGAGTTCATTCAACACACTGAGCAGGCGGTATCTGCCAGCCACTAAGCTAAACGCGGAGATGAAAATACTGCTTCTGCCAGTCTTTAAAATACAGAAACATGGCTGGAGGGCAGCTCTCCTTGGCAATTTGGTGTGGTAAGGGAAGCCAATTCCTCACCATAAAGGAGAAGTTTAATACTGGACAAAATGATCACAAATACACTAAACCACTATGTCATCAAGGCTGAGCCCCCACTAAAAGTTTTTTTTTTTTTTTTTAAAGCAGACATTTGGCTGAGCCCCAGTGGCGAAATGGTTGAGTGCGGGACTGCAGCCACGGGCTTGGCAGTTCAAATCCAGCAGCAGTTCTCCGGGAGCAAGGCTGGGTCGCTCCCACAACCACCAGAGGGCAGTGATGCCCCCAAAAAGAAAAAAAAAGTAGACACTTTTGGAAAGCTGATGGCGGTGCAGGTAAGAACAGTGGGGTATTCTAGCCTGGGCTCTTGCCTCCCTCCACCCCACCATCCTCACTCTGAGGGGGCCGAGCTCTCTACAGCTGAATGGGAAGAAGCTCTGAGCTCCCGAACCAATATCATGTGGCTTCTTCCCTCATCGCTGCCCATCGGTTTATCTCTCCTATGTCAAAGGAAGTGACTCAAGAGAACCAGACACACACCCTGCCTCATAAACATAACAAAGACATCTATTCCTGACCGGGATTCCAACTGCTAGCACAAGGATAAAATGCATCCTTATTTGGGGAGCATGCTTCAATCAGTAACACTGCCTCAGGCTCAGACAGCTGCGCTAGGACAGTCAGCTGGCATGTGCTCAGTCTGGGGTGTGAGTGGACACTCAGCTGTGATGAGGGCGTGGAGAAGGCAGGTGAGGACAACCCGTTTTTGCTGGCCCCAAGGTGGCCGTTTCTTTTTGTTTTGTGTTTAAACCTTTTACTGGGGGTGCTTACAGCTCTTGTAACATTCCATACGTCCATTGTATCAAGCACATTTGTACACATGTTCATTTTCAAGACATTGAGTCCGTGGTGTCAGCTTTTCCCCACCCCCACCCCCATTGGCAGTTTCTTGTTTAAAAGGGCACATCAAATTCAATGGGAGAATATTGAAATGGAGACTCAAAGTCACACTGAGGTAAGTGGGGTAACCAAGTACAGACAGAGGAGCCCTACCAGGACCAGTGAAAACCAACACCTAAGGGGGCTTCAGAACTGGCTGCAACCTTAAAGGCTCTGCACCACCCAACACTCAAACTCCAAACCCCCCAGCAACCGGTCCGCAGACGAGGGTAAGACCCCCGGGAACTGGATGTGCCGGGGCATGACTGCAAGATGCAGACCCAGGGGCCGCCCCAAGGGCCAGTCTGAGAAAATGAAAACACGCATTTTGAAATGGAGCAGACATTCGAATACCCCAGGAAAATGAGACTCCAGTGTAAGCAACAATATACTCAATATAACAACAACCCGCAAAGGGGGGGGGGCGGAATCAGTTGCTACAATACAGTACTTGAAATGTCTATTTGCAGCCAAAAAATACTAGACATGCAAAGAAGTATGACATAAGTTGAGGGGAGGGGGTGGAGCGGCACACAGAACAGTAGCAACTAATGCTGATTGGATCCAGATACTACATGTAGCAAAGGCTTAAAAGCAACTGTTTTCAACATGTTCCAAGAAATGACTCCAGGATGACATTTAAGGTGCCCTGGTGGCCTTGTGAGTTCTAATGGGCAGCTCATCACAAGGTCAGCCGTTTGGAAGGATGAGACTGGATGCTCCTGGAGAGATGGACCGCCTCCGAAGTCCACCAGGGCAGTCCTCTGCGGCCTCTCGAGGCTCAGGCAGTGAGTGAGGACGACATGGAGCCACAAGAGAGAGGCTTTTAAAAGAGGGCAACAAAAGCCATTTAAAAGAAACCTACGGGGATTCTAGACTTGGAAAGTATGACCACTCACGAACAATTCACTAGAGGAGTTGTGTGGGAAGCAGAGAATGAGAAAGAGGGTACACGAATGCACCTCTCATTCTGGCAGGCTGGGTTTCTGCGGTGGGCAGGGGTCTTCACCCTCGTGAGTTGGAGGTGAGCCCCAATTACAATCTCATCATCAGCAGGGTTCCCCACTCTGTCCTCTCATCATAGTGCTGCCTTAAAGGTACCTCTGACAAGCACATGGCTGACTGCTGTGTAGCCAGCACCTGTAACGATAGAGGCAGACGTGTGCTGCTGCTCTCTGGGCTCTGAAGACAGCCACTCCCCCTTACCTGCCCCAGGTACAGGTGTAGCTTCCACCTCCAATGTACCTGTAGGGTCAGGGTCTAGGCCACTCTGTTATGTAGGTGGTTACCTATAATTAGGGAGCTTGCACTCTGAGAGCAAATGGGCCTTGGTTGCAAACTTAGTCTCTCTCTCTCTCTCTCTCTGCAGAACGGGCTCCTGGGGTCATGGCCGTCCCAGAGGTGAGTCCTTGCATGTCTGGCCGAGGCTCTCTAGTTTATGCCTCTGTTACATACACTGCCACCCCTTGGACTCATTTGATTGTGGGGACTGGTACCCCACAGGGTTCAACGATAGATTTCAGAGGACAGGAGAATCAGTGAACTTGAAGATAGATAAATCCCCCACAAGGAAGAAGCACACCAGCATGTGTGATCAAGAGGGGCCGAAGGGAGCAGGTATCGAACATCAAAGAACAAGAATCACATCATTATGAATGAAGGGGAGAGCAGGGTGGGGACCTAAGGCCCACTGGTGGGTAATTGGTCACCCTTTTACAGGGGAGTCATAGGGAGGAGACAGACCAGTCCAGGGGCAGCCAAGCAGTGATGATGCATACAAGTTTCCTCTAGTTCCTGAAGCCTTCCTCCCCGTCCCCCAACCATCATGGTTCCAACTCAACCTTACAAATCCAGATGGACTGGAGAAGGTACACTGGTGGAGAGGGGAGCTGGAGATAAGGGGAATCCAGAATGGGTGAGTCCCTTCAGCCCAGTGGTTGGATTGGAGCTGCTGGAGGGGTGAAGAGAAGGTGGGGTAGAGAGACGGAACCAACTGCAAGGATATACACATAGGCTCCTATTTGAAAGACAGGCATCAAAGAAGTGGGTTGGGGGAGAGGTCGGGCAGTGTAAGATATGACAGAACAACAATAATTTATAAAGTATTGAGGGGTGGTGGGAAGGAGAGAGCAGGGGAAGAGGGGAAGGGATGGAAAAGCCGATACTAGGGACTCAAGGGAAAAGGCGGACGATTGGAGAACGATAATAGCAGTGGACATGTGAGGGTGCCTGGCACAATATGTTTATTTATATATTGTGAAAAATGATGTACGAGCCCCCAATAAAATGATTTAATAAGGGCTGAGCCCCGGTGGAGTAGTCATTGTGTGCGGGACTTTGGCCCACTGGGATGGAGGTTCAATTCCAGCTCCACAGGGGCAAAGGCTGGGCCTCCTACTCCCACCACCCGGGCAGTGATGCCCTAAAAAAAAAAAAATTTTTTTAATTATTTAATAAAAAAAAAAAAGAAAGTAAATCCAAGGAATAGAAAAGTGAACAACAATTAGAACTGTGGAACAATGTAAGTGGGCTAACAACCAGCTAACAGAAGACCCAGAAAGGGGAAAAACAAACAAACAAACAAACCATCCCACTGCCATCAAGTCTATTGCGACGCATCGCGGCCCTAGGATTCCCAATACTGTAAATCTTTACAGGCGCAGAGAGCCTCATCTTTCTCCTGTGAGGCGGCTGATGGGTTTGAATCGTCAACCTTGCCCTCAACAACCCCGAATCTAACCCTCAACCCACCAAGTCTCCTGAAAAAGACAAAACCAAAACCCACACCCACTACCCTTGCGTGGATGCGGCCTCAGAGACCACGCGGGGCAGGGCGGGGGGGTCCTTGAGTGTCTCAGACCGGGACTGTCCCGGGAGTGGAAAGGCCCGTGGTTCTCCTTTGAAAAGACAGAGGCGGGGCCTGCAAGAATAATGATGCAGAACTTCCCAAACTTAAGCGGCGCAGTATCTCGAGGTCCCAGGCGATCAACCAGCTCTAAAGAGGGTGCCGGATAGAGGGAGCTTTACTGTGTCCTCTGGGCTCGCCAGGAGCCAGTGCCGCCTCGCTGGCCTGAGGGGGGCCAGGTGCCCGAGGGCTCCCGCCTGTGCCCACTTACAGGTGCCCGAGGGCTCCCGCTTGCATCAGCAGGCCTCCAGAGCCGTGTGTGCTCCCTCACAGACGCACACGGCAATCCCCAGAGGAGTCGGGAGGTAGAAAATCCGTTGTCACCAAGTTCAACGGCGAGGAAGTCCGTGATGGCGAACGGAAGGAGGCGGGGCCGCCGGTCCCCGTGTGGCTTCATTGCGGGCTCACCCCGCGGGGCGGCATCATCGCGGTCGGCTCCGTGCTGGGGCCGCTTTGCCGGCCGGGCGCTACTGCCGGACTCGGGGTGCGGTCACCTCAACTCAGGGCCAAGGGCGCCGACCCCCAGTTGTACCGACGGTAACGCTGGCTGGCTGCAACGGGTCCCGGGGACCCACGGGTTGCCAGAGGAGCTACCTTCAACCCCCCCCGCAACTGCTTGTCGGACACTCACTCACAAATTCGGACTATTCACCAGGGGCCCGTTCGCCAAAGAGTTTTAGTGAGGAAAGGCTACCCAAAAAGACTGGAGCAAAAAGAGGCTGAGCCCTGGTGACGTCGTGGTTGTGCGCGGGACTACAGCCCACTGGGACGGAGGTTCAATTCCAGCAGCTCCTACTCCCACCACCAAGAGCAGTGATGCCACCCCCCCCAAAAAAAAAAGCTAAAAAAAAAAAAGACTGGAGAAAATGATCGGGCAGTAATAGCCCACAACGATACCCTTTCTAAGCCACGCTTGCTTTAGTGGCTATGAACTGATGTTCATTGTAGATGCACATCGATACATTGTGAAGCGCCTTAGATACACTGTAGGCTCATTAGATACACTCCCTCATTGAGAAAAGCAACACTTGCATTCCCTGTCTCGCCCGGTTAAGTCAGTCTCCGACAGCCAGCTGTGAGGTGGGCAGTTCAAACCCTGCTCCCATAAAGATTCACGAAGCCTCGGACAACCACCGCTTGCACCGGGAGGAGGGTTGTTTACAGGTGTGGGAACTTAAGGGCCAGAGAAACAAACGTACTCGGGGCCTGCCTATTCCGGGCAGGGTTAGGGCTAAGAAGCTCTGGTGCCTGGTGGCTTCGAGGCGGGGTTCTGAAGCACGGAGCTGCCCGGCTGACCACACTGATTTCAGATCCGCACCTCTGAAGCTGTGAAAAGTTCATCTTAGAAGCCCACAGGGAGAGTGGGTGAAGGGAGTCACTGGTCGATGTAAGACATGAAAAACAAAAATGATAAATTTCCAAGGGTTCCTGAGGGAGGGAGGGAGGGTGGGGGAGGACGGCTGCTGAGCTGCTACCGAGGGCTCCAGTGGAAAGCAAATGCTTTGAGAATGATTGATGATGGCAATAAATATGCTTGCCACGTGGATGGATGGTTGTGTTGCGATAAGAGCTATACGAGCCCCCAATAAAATGACTTAAAAATTAAAAAAAAATACGAGGAAGCAATTCTACTCTGTCCTATAAGGTCACTAAGTTGGAACCCGCTCCATGGCAGTGCTAGGTCTTTGGGTGACCTGGAGAACTGCTGTAAACTACTCTGTAACACTGTCTGCCCGTTCGTGAGAACGCTGCCCTGCTTCTGTGCAAATGCTGCCTGTGGCCCCCGACGATGGGTAAAACCCAAAAGGTTTCTCAATCGTCTACCCGGTCCTACCTAGGCTCGATTTCTGTTCACTCGAGAGCTTGGGCCCCTCCCTTTTTGCTGACTCACTGCATTCCAGCCACCTCAGCACTCCTACTACCTCGGGGCCTTTGCACTGCCAGCCTCAGTGCCCGTCCTATTGTCCTCACTTCCTTCGGAGCCAGGAAACCAAAACCTACATTCACTGCCATTGAGTCGATTTCAACTCAGAGGGGCCCTACAGGGCAGGAGAGAACTGCCCCGTGTGCTTCAAATACTGCAATGGTTGACATCGCTCTCCCTCAGAGCGGCCGGTGGTTTAGAACTGCTGACCTTACGATTAGCAGCCCAACAAGTAACCACTACACCACCAGGGGTCCTCGACTCAGAAAGACTCCCTAACACATAGCCTCCCTCCTTCACATAGCCTTTCTGACTAATAAGCCTACTCATTAAGAACCCTGGTCACATAGCCCTTTGTGAGCCGCACTGCTCACCACAAGGCCCTGGGGGGAAGAGGCCATCTCCTCTGTAAAGAGTCATAGTCCGGCTGAGCCCCGGTGGCGTAGTGGTTGTGCGCGGAACTGCGGCCCACTGGGACGGAGGTTCAACTCCAGCAGTGGGGCTGGGCCTCCGACTCCCACCACCGGAGAGCAGTGATGCCCCCCCAAAAAAACAAGAGTCATAGTCTAGGACACCCGAGGGGGAGGTCCTACTCTGCCTGTGGGGGTCTCCGAGTCAGAACTGACATGTTGGCAGGTGAACCTATGTTCATGACCTAACTCTTCTATCTACAATATCAGCTCCAGGAAACGAGGGGCTTCTGGAGCTGGGTGACACCTGACACAATGCAGACAATAAGTACTTGAAAGTCTGTCATCGATGCGTTCATTCACAACCCCATCACATTATTTCAGGCACCAAACCAGGACTCGGAACCAGTGAAGTGCCGTCCAAAGGAAGAACACGAACGTGCCAAGGTATGCTTTTAATATGTAACTTTTATACGTTGAAGACGCCTTTAAAGGGGTGAAGGGAACTTGAGGCTGTCTATCAACTTTAACCCCTCCATGTGTCAGAAGAGAACTTCGCTCCATCAAGTGTTCAGTGGCTGGAGTAGCTCGCCACGCCTTTCTTCCACAACAATTTGACCGGTCAGCCTTTTGGTTGGCACCAAAGCACCTGCACCCTTTGCCCACCTGGTGACTCCTCTACATAGACATCTATATATGATCACTGGGAATAGTCACTGCCACAGGGGGAATCACAACTCCCAGCAGGGTGTTTGTCCCTCAAGGGAAAATCACGTTCTTCATTTTCAGGCTCAAATAACTTATCTCACATATAGCTTTGGAGTTCAATGTACCCAAGCCCCAAGCCTCTCCGTTTCCTAGGCTAGCTGTCAAGTCAAAGAAAACCTTGTGCGCAGTGGTCAAAATTTGCGTGTTTACCAAAAAAGTGCAAGTAGTAGAAAACTTGACATTTTATTCGGCACATTTCAGAACACACATTTTTCTTTTCATGAACAGAGAAGTAGTCACAGCACCGTGAGCTCTTCCTGGGTAACCGCTGTAATCCCAGGAGGTGAGAGAGGGGAAAAAGGAGAGGGGAAGGTATGAGCCGGAGCGTGCAATAGGCGGCTTGGTGCGCAGGTGAGCCGCCTCTTTCCCAGAAACTGCAGCTTTCCAGGAGGCTGGTTTCAGACAGCTCAGGAGGGATGGGTTAAGTCACACTCTGAAGTGCTTCGAAGCAGGTGCCCATCGGGAAACCAATGCTGGTGGCACCTGGGAAGCGACGGGAACGAGAAAAGTGCCTCTCCAATGGCCCCTCTCCGTGCCAGCCCCATCAGATACCAGCAAGGCACAAGCCACATTACACTTGAAGCCCCCACCCCCCCCTTACATAAAACCCTCAGCCCCTGTTTGGGCTGTCAAACGCGATCCAAGGAACCCAGGCAAGGTCGGACACCTGAGCGTGGCTGGAACCCTTCCTGGCAAGTTCGCTCGGCTTTCCGAGGCCGGAGCGATTGGAAAGCCGCGAGGACAAAGCCGGGAGGCAGCGGCATCTCCCTCTTACCTTGATGGCTTTCTCCATCTCGCTCTCCTCGGACATGCTCCGCGGGCCCCCCACGGACAGGAGCGTCGGCGGCTGGGCTGCTGCCCGGTCCCACCGCAGCCCAGACAGCAAGGGGCTTCGGGAAGCTGGGCAGCAGCCGCCCCCGGGGACAGGTGGGGACGCGGGGCCCGGCGCCGGCTCAGCCTCGGCAGGCGGCTCTAGGCTGGCGGCGGCAGCAGCGGCGGAGGCGGTGGCCCCTGGGGACAAGCCTTTGTGCTGGGCCCCGCGCGGCCGCCTCTCGACCTCATCCCCGGCGGGGGAGGTAGGTTCCCGGGGCAGGGCGAGGCGGGGAGGGCCCCGGCTCGGGGCGCTGTGCAGGGGCTCGGCGGGGCCGCCGATTAGGCCCGGGCTCCCCAGGTCCTCCGGAGGGGCCTGCGCCTCCGCCTCCGTCTCCGGCACCGCCGCGAAGCCGAAGCCGAAGCCGAAGCCGAGCCCGCCGCCGCCGCCACCGCCACCGCCACTGCCGCTCCCGCCGCCGCTTCAGCGCCACACATCGCCGGGACACCCGCGCCGGACAGCCCCGCCGGCCGCCCGCCCTGTGGCCCGCCTGCGCTCCGGGCCGCCCCTCCTGCCGCCGGGCGCCGCGCTCCGACGGCCCCACCCCCACCCCCCGCCGCCCGCCGCTGAGGTCTCCGAGTCACCCCCAAACCCGCGCAGCGGGCTTGCAGGCGCCCGCCGGGGCCGCCCCGCGGCGCGCCGCGGCCAGGACAGGCCCCCGGGCCCTGCGCTGCTCGGGCGCGGCGCTGGTGACGTCAGGGGGCGGGGCCCGACGGGGCCGTACGCGGCGGACCGCGGTGCCGGGGAGGGCGCGCCGTGTGCCCGGGGCCTCCCGTCGGCTCGGCCGGGTGCCGAGGCTTATTTTGCCCGAAGCGCTCCGCGGAGAAGGCCGTGGGTGTGTCCCCCGGGGGAGGAGAGGAGGCGGCGGGAAGCGGGCAGGCTGCGTTCTAGTGAGGGACGCCTGACCGAGAGCCACGGTAGGAGAGGCTGCGCTCGGCCGACGGGACAGCCCGGAAGCCCGGAGGGGCCCCTCCGCTGTGCTCTGCCCCGTGGGGGTCGCGGCCGGCGCCGGGTCTGGCGTGCTGTTGGGGTTCACGGCGCGTGAGCCCTCCGGGAGCGCCTTTCCTCTTCTGCTAGGAGAAGGCAGCCTTGGCCGCCGTCGAGGAAGCCCTGCCCTCGTCTCCCGCTTACCAAAGGCGGGGCTCCCTTCCGCGCTGCGCCAGCGGTGTCACCCCACGAGCGGAGCCCAGGCCTGTGCTCGCAGAGTGACCTGGGCAGCACCAGCCGCGGGTAAACTGCTACTTACTGACCCTTCCGTACCACGTGAGCCCCGGGGGTTGCTGCGCCCACCGGGGTCATCGGGCCGCTGGAAAACGAGGCTTTCTGCTCCCGTAAAGGTGTAGGCTCTAGGAAACCCTGGAAAAAGGCCCTTATGCGTCTGAGTCAGCCGCTTTAAGGTGAGCTGGTTTGGTTAGGGCAGCGTTAAAACCCCGCTGCTATTGCATCGATTCCGACCATAGCGGCTGTGTGGGTCTTCCAAGATGGTAAGTTTTTTTGTTTTTGTTTTTTAAGATTTTACTAGAACAAGCAGCCTGATCTCTCTTGGAACCACTGGTAGCTGATAGATTTGAGCCACCCCCCTCTCCGTTAACGGCCTAGAACACTTAACCCAAAGCACCACCAAACTCACCGCCACCCAGTGGATTCTGACCACACACCGTAACCTTGGGGTTACCAAGACTCTAAGCCAGGGTTTCGCAACCTGTGGGTCGCGACCCCCGTGGGAGTCGAATGACCCTTTCACAGGGGTCCCCCGATTCAGTTTGGGGCGGGCATCACTGCCTCAGGTGGTCATGGGCGCTACCCAGTGCTGATCCTGAGAGCCTCCGCTGGATCTGAACCGCCAAGCCTGTGGGCCCGCACTCAACCACACCACGTGGCCACCGGGGCTCAGCGCGATTCATAACATTTTAAGGCAGTGGCTCTCGACCTTCCTCACGCCACAGCCCTTTCATACAGCTCCTCATGTTGCAGTGACTCCCCATCCTGACCACAAAATTATTTTAGCTGCTACTTCATCACAGTAACTTTGCTGCTGACAAGAATCGGGCGACCCCTGTGAAAGGGTCGTTTGACACACACACACACACACACACACACACACGCACACACACCAGGGCCTGCAACTCACAGGTTGAGAACAACTGCTTTAAGGGAACAAACAGCCTCATCTTTTCTCCAATTGAGTGGCTGATGGGTTTGATCCACTGATCTTGCAGTTAGCTGATCGTGCGATCGCGGCTTATTAAAGAACAGTAGGTTTATGTTAAAAGCCATTTTCTACTGGTAGAGCATGAAAAGTAAGTTAGCAAGAATGGAGGCGTGGAGACACTGGGATACTGTTGCAAGAGTCAAGATGAGAAAGTCTTGCGCGTGAAGTAGCGCAGTGGCAGTAGAGGGGGAGAGATTGCATGCGTGTACGATACGCGTTGGAGGTTGGTTGACAGAAAGTGAGCATACGAAAGTCATGGGGAGAGCTTACACATGTTTATACCACAGAGGATATCTCTCTATGTATTTATCTTCATTCCAAATATGTTCATGTATGTGGTAGAGTACAAGGGGGCAAAGTTATGAAAATGTATTAGATAGAACCAGACAGCTTGAGAGAAGGATTCACTGAACCCAGGGTCAAGACTGTAGTTTCTGTGGGCACCATGGTCAACTGGCCTAACAGTCCACAAAAACCATGTTCTACTAGTTTTTGATGTAGAAACCCCGTTCCTCTTAAAACCTCTTGAGCAGCCATCAGAGGTACAGCTATTGGTCTCTCCCCATCCAGAGGAGAGGGAGTGATGACAATTGAAGACATGGAAACAATTATTCCAGTGGACAGATGGACCATGCAGACATCAATCTTCACAACTCTGAGACCTGAAGAACTTGGTGATGCCCAGCGCCCACTACCAACTGCTCTGAAACATCACATTAGAAGGTTCTAGATAGAGTAGGAGGGAAAATGGTGTGTTCGTCCGGGTAGACTAGAGAAACAAATTCATAAGCACACATATGTAAATAAGGGAGAGGTTTATATACAAGAGGAATGGAACATTGAGAAAGTACCCAGCCCAGTTCAGTCCAGGTCATAAGTCAGATATTAACCCCTATGTCCGAGACCAGTCCTTTAGCCCTCTTCAGACTCATGAAGCACATGCAATGACACCAGGACAATCACAAGCCAGTGGATGCAGTCTTGTGTACCCAGTGGCATAAACATCTCATCACTGGCAGGGGTCGCTCTGGCTTCTCAAGCATCTCAGCACTGGCAGGGGTGTCTGTGGCTTTTCCAGCTGCAGAGGTCTGGTTTACATCAGGGTAAATCCATGTGGCTTCTGCTCCGGGATGTCTCCCAAGGAGTCAGACTTGTGTGTTGTCAGTAGAGCATCTCCAGGGGACTGAATCGTGAGTCTCTTACCTCCGAGGGGGAAATATAGCCAAATTTTCCAGAATTCTCGGGAGAAAGCAATGACCACACAGAGGCCTCATGGGCTAGCTCCAGATTGACAGGCTAGACTCCACCCCTACACACTTAATCCTCAAACCGACACCAGATTACATGACTGCCTCCAATGGGAAACAAAATTCAAGACTTACTGGTCGGATCGAGACTGGTGGAACCCCCGCCCCGCCCCAAGACTACAGCTCTTGGTCACCTGTTGGGTCTGGAAATGAATTTATCCCTGTGACTCAGTTTTCAGCCAAAGAATAGGTCTGTAAGGGTCACAGTAATATTAGTGAGGCATGCACACCTTAAAAATAGTCTAATTTGGGGCTGAGCCCCGGGGGCGTAGTGGTTGTGCGTGGGACTGCGGCCCACTGGGACGGAGGTTCAATTCCAGCAGTGGGGCTGGGCCTCCTACTCCCACCACCGGAGAGCAGTGATGCCCCCCCCCAAAAAAATTTTTTTTAAATACTCTAATTTGAAATCAAAGAGCAGCATTTACCCAAAGGCAAAGTTCAGAGGGGTTAGGAAAGAGAGAGAAAGGAAGAGGGAACACGGGCGGAAGTGGGATGAATGATACACACAGAGGTGATGGCAGTGAATGAGATGAAACCAAACGTGTGCAAATTGCTGAATGTCAAAGTGACAATCTGCTCTGTGAACCACCCATTCTCAAAGGTTGTTTGGTAAAAATTGAAAGATGATGATCACACATCCTTTTATTTAAACTTCCTCAAAATTAAAAAAAAAAAAGTAATTGTTAGAGTAGGCTAGCCTCTAACGACGTCACAGGGTTTGTAGGTGCAATTATATGTCTGTAATATAGAAAGATTATAGAAAATTCATAGGCCATAGGAGAGAGAAAAGGGAGAGTAAAATAAAGTCAAGTACATGTCAGGGTAGCATTCTCCCCTCAGTCCCTCTTGGTGGTCCACGTGGAGGTGGGAGATGAGAAGAAGAGACATATATTTCTATCTAAGGCTTATCTCTCTTTAGGGGGCATGCCAGCCTCCCTGATTATCACATACATACAGGAAGGAATTGTACCCTAGGCAATACAAGCAACGTCGATTTAGGGACGTACCCACAATAGGAAGTGGAAGGATTAGGGATGCACACGTGACAAGATGGGCCGACCCTAGGTTCAAGATGGCAGCCTAATCTTGGTGCTGGTTAGGCTAACCATTGAGTGGTCTGGACCTTTTCTTCAAGGAAGCAATTCACTATCCTTATCAGTAGGGTGCAGGCCCTACTCAGGATGCGACAGACTGTACAGTCTGGTTGCTCGAGATGATTGGTAACCCTCTGGGAGAATGACCTCTAGGCAGCTTGCACTGACCTCCAAGTGTGCAAGCCTTTACCATGGGTAGAAGCAGCGCCCTAGGTTTGACATCTATTTGGGGGGCGACAATCTGGAGACAAACCTTTTTGGATCCCACAAATAATGCCCAGGTGTGGAGGTTTAGGGATTGGATAGGTGATGATGCCATGCAGTGAATAAAAGACTTAAAAGAAGGTGCTCGCCCTGGCAGCACATACACCAAAATCAGAACGATGCAGAGATTAGCATGGCCCCTGTGCAAGGATGACATGTACATTCATGCAGTGTTCCATATTAAAAAAAAAAAAAAAACTTACAGGGAGTGGGATGGAAGCCACTTCTTTTTCTTCTAGATTAATTAGAGATGCCTGTGTGTTAGCTACATAATCTGTCCACTTGAAGGTATTAAGAGTGAAGGGGTGGATGACTCTTCCTTGTGGGCATGGCCTTCTCATAAGGGTTCTGGGAACCTCCTGTCGCAGGGCCACACTCAGCTGGAGACATGCGTCAGCCCTGAGATGCTTCCACCAGCTTTGAATCCACAAGGCTTTTCACTTACCAGCCTGTGATCTCCCTGCATTTGGCATCGTCGCATGTGCTGCCTGCGTCTGGAGAGTTATTTATAGACAAGTATCAGACATAAGGGCTAATATCAGACATGGGTTTGAACTGGGCTGGACTGGGATGTTTTCTTAATATATAATTACTCTTCCATACAAAGCTTTTTGCTATACAAATATGAATGTCCCTGGGTTGGTTTCTTTAGTCAGCATGCACTAACACTGAGAGAGAAGCCAGAGCAGCGGTTCTCAACCTATGGGTCGCAACCCCTTTGGGATTCAAGCGACCCTTTCACAAGGGTGGCCTAAAACCATCGGAAAACGTGTGACAGCATTGACACCCTAATGTACTTACACCTGGGTAGGGAGCAGTTACTGTGTGGAAAGTAGCTACTCTGTGAAAAGCAGCCGTAATGGAGATAAAATGACACTTCATGAATTATAATTACTGGGTAAATATAAAATCATGTACCATAAAATCATCAACTACTGCAAAAAAAAAAAAATCTGTACCCTGGGAACTTAATCAGGATGCTAATTGGTCTTTTATTCAGCTGTGATTGATGTGAATACTGCCCTCTTGTGATAATAACAGGTATGCAAAAAAATAACAATGGTAAAACATAGGAAACGTTAATGAACTGTATTGACTGAATTGTGCCATGTATCATCTTTTGTATTATTAAAGCTGTTGTTATATATTATTTTCATTAGCAAACCATCCCATGACAATGGACCCTATAGAGAAGAACATTAAGAAACGAAAAGATAGTGAGGATTTTTTGCAGTATGGTTTTACCTCAATAATTACAGCAGGAGTCGAAAAACTGCACTGTGTTATTTGTTGTGAAGTTCTACCAGCTGAATCTATGAAGCCGAGCAGATTAAAATGCCATTTTGATAGCAGGCATCCAAACTTTGCCAGCAAGGATACCAACTATTTCAGAAGCAAAGTTGATGGGCTCAAGAAAGCCAGACTGGACACTGGCGGCAAATACCACAAACAAGACGTAGCAGCCATTGAAGCTTCCTATTTGGTGGCACTCAGAATCGCCAGAGCGATGAAATCTCACACCATTACTGAGGATTTACTGCTGCCAGTGGCCAAAGACATTGTTCGAGTTATGATCGGAGACGAATTTGTTAGGAAATTGAGTGCAACTTCCTTATCTAACGACACTGTCCGCAGAAGAATAGATGACATGTCTGCTGATATTCTTGCTCAGGTAACCCAAGAAATGAAATCTGCTCCACTTCCGATATTTAGCATCCAGCTTGATGAATCGACAGACGTTGCCAACTGTTCCCAGTTACTGGCGTACGTGAGGTACATTCATGACGGCGACTTTAAGGATGAGTTCCTTTTTTGCAAACCTCTTGAAAGGACAACTACCGCGCGTGATGTATTTGACACAGTCGGCTCATTCCTGAAAGAGCATGCGCTCTCTTGGGAAAAGGTTTGTGGTGTTTGCACAGATGGTGCTCCAGCTATGCTCGGGTGTCGATCTGAGTTTCAACATTTGGTAAAGAAAGAGTCACCGAAAGTCATCGGCACTCACTGTGTGACTCATCAGCAAATAGTAGCCGAGAAGACGCTGCCACAAGAGTTCCAGGAAGTCCTGCAAAGTGTCATAAGTTCTGTCAACTCTGTGAAGGCGAGCCCCGTAAACAGTCGACTGTTTTCCCAACTGTGCAACGAGTTGGAGGCACCGAACGACGCTCTGCTGTTTCACACCGAAGTGAGATGGTTGTGGAGAGGAAAAGTTTTAAAACGTGCTTTTGAGCTTCGTGATGAACTCAGGACGTTTTTTAGGCAGAGCGCAAGCCCGCAGTTCGAAGCACTTTTCAGCGATAAAAGTGAACTGCAGAAGATCGCCTACTTGGTCGACATCTTTGCCATCTTGAATGACTTAAACGTATCACTTCAAGGACCCAATGCAACATGCCTCGACCTGTCTGAAAAGATCCGCTCATTCCAAATGAAACTTCAGCTTTGGCAAAAAAGGTTGGATGAAAATAAAATCTACATGTTGCCTACCTTATCTGCTTTCTTTGAGGAACATGACATTGAACCAGACAAAAGGATTACGATGTTAATGTCTGTGAAAGAACACTTGCACGTGCTTGCAGACGAAATTTCACGGTACTTCCCAAGTCTACCTGACACCCCATTTGCACTTGCCAGAAGCCCATTCACAGTCAGAGTTGAAGATGTCCCTGAGGCCGCACAAGAGGAGTTCACTGAACTTCTTAACAGTGAAACAGGGAGAACTGACTTTTCCACCATGCCGGTTACAAAATTCTGGATCAAGTGTTTGCAGTCATACCCTGTCCTGTCTGAGACGGTGTTGCGCCTTCTCCTTCCATTTCCAACAACATATCTTTGTGCAGCAGGGTTTTCCAGCTTGTTGGTTATCAAGTCTAAATACAGAAATAGACTTGTTGTGGAAGATGATCTTCGTTGTGCTCTTGCAAAGACTGCCCCGAGAATTTCTGATCTGGTGAGAAAGAAGCTATCACAGCCTTTAAACTGAGGTTGGCTTTTTACACATACTGTGGCAAAATGTGGCATCATAGTTTTCTATTGTTAAGACCGTAACCTGTGCCACACTATGCTTCAAGACAAAATTTCATTCATTTGTAATTAAAAATAATTAACGATACATAATTGCATCATTTTCCTGATGCATCCCGATGCTTTGATGCTGTTCAATTTGTTTTTTTGTTTGTTTTGTTTTTGGGGGCATCGCTGCCCTCTGGTGGTGGGAGTAGGAGGCCCAGCCTTTGCTCCTGTGGAGCTGAAATTGAACCTCCAACCTAGTGGACCGCAGTCCCCGCACAACAACCACACCACCGGAGCTCAGCTCGATGCTATTCAATTTGTATCAAGGAAAATACCTCCTGCCTCTCAGATGTTTCCATGATGATTCATAACAGTAGCAAAGTTAAGTTATGAAGTAGTAACAAAAGTAATGTGATGGTTGGGGGTCGCCACCACATGAGGAGCTGTATGAAAGGGTGATAGCCTGAGGAAGGTTGAGAACCGCTGAGCGAGAGGCTAGGTCAAGGAGGTAGTTTGGTAGGATTACGGCAGAAATTTGCCATACACCGCTCAGTTCCCGATGTGATCTTTTACCTATGCTCACCCCAGTGGAAAGTGAGTAGAAAGGACTGCATCATGCCCAGACCTGGCCCCTGGAAACGTCCACCGCACTTCCTTTGCGCCCATGCTCATTCTGCCCGTTTGAAGCAGATTCTGGGGACGACAACATGAAAGGTTCTCCAGTGGAAAACTCTGCCCTGTTAACCTAAGCACCTACTCACGACCTGTTACGTGAGGGAAAATAAATGTCTGTTGTGTTGAACAGTTGCATATTGGAATCTAGCTATTGTGACTACGTTATCTAATGTAAATGTAAGACACTGATCCAGCATCTAGCTTGGGGGCAGGGGGGACAGGGGGACAGCAGAACTTTCTAAGTTACTTGAATTGACATTCCTCAGGGGAAATTAGAGGTGCCTTGGATTCGTTCATTGGTAATTTATTCAGTCAGAACTTAGCAAATAATGCTCAGTGCCAGGTAATGCTGCATAGTAGAGAATTTTTTTTTTGAGCAGCCCTGAAGTGGGAGGGGTAAAAATGAGGAGCGGATACCAGGGGCTCAAGTAAAAAGCAAATATTTTGAGAATGATGACGGCAACAAATGTACAAAAGTACATGACAGAATGCATGGATTGATAGATTGTGATGAGTTGTACGAGCCCCCAATTAAATGATTTAATAAAAAATTTAGGGCTGAGCCCCGGTGGCATAGTGGTTGTGCGCGGGACTGCGGCCCACTGGGACGGAGGTTCAATTCCAGCAGTGGGGTTGGGCCTCCTACTCCCACCACCGGAGAGCAGTGATGTCAAAAAATAAATAAATAAATAAATGAGGGCAACAAATGTACAACAAATGCTTGTCATGCAATGGATGGATGGATGGGTTGTGACAAGAGTTATATGAGCCCCCAATAAAGTGATTTAATAACTAAATAGAAATTAAAAAAAAAATTTTTAAGCGGCTCTGAGTCTAGCAGCTCAGCTTACTGGTCCTTTTGTGTGCACACACTTTGCCTGCACCTAAAAATGTTCTCACAGACAGACGTTCCTCGGCCTCACTCTGACCATGCATAACACTTCTCTCTTCCGGTCTAAATCAGATGTCCCTGTTGTCATTGCCAAGGAGTGGCACTGGGCAGTGCGCGGTGATGGTTGGGCTGCTCCCCACAAGGCTGGCGGTTCAATCCCAGCAGCTGCTGTGAGGGAGAAAGAAAGGCTGGCAGCTCCTGTACAGATGTACTGCCCAGGGACCCTGTATAAGTCAGAATATATATATTTATCACATTTTCTCATAGAGACATTTGTTTGGACTTTTTTTAAAAAAAATTTATTGGGGCCTCTGACAGCTCTTATAACAAATCCATACATCACTGTATCAGACACATTTGTACATCATGTTGCCATCATTTTCTAAACATTTTCTTTCTGCTTGAGTCCTTGGTATCAGCTCCTCCCCCCTCCTCTACCCTTCCACCCTTGTGAACCCTTGGTAAATTAGAAATTATTATTTTTGTTTCAACACCATGCACTGTCTTCCTTCACACACATTCCTGTTGTTGTCGGGTTTGTGTGTGTGTGTGTGTGTGTGTGTGTGAGAGAGAGAGAGAGATTTTGCTGCTTTTTCTCTCTCACTAAACTCAATAATGTTGCATTAGGGGGGAAATACTGTTTGAGTGGTTATATGCCCGACACACAGCAATCCCTAGCTCATTGTAGGTGCTCAGTAAATTTTCGTTGAAGGGTTTCATGAATGAAACGGTTAGAGCCCCGAGGAGGGGGAGGTTTTTACCAGTGAGGTTCTCTCATCTTGAGCTGGTGACTCACTGACAGATCCTGCCATCAAATCCATTCCTAGAGGACAGAGGAAAGCCGCCCTCGTGGGTCCCACAGGAACAACAGGTCTCACCTTTGACCTGTCGCTCAGCTGGTGGGTTTGAACAGCTGACCTTGCAAGTAGCCCAACTCGTAATCCACGGGGCTCTAGAGAGGCTGCCTGTTGGCCTACCTCAGGTGGCGTGGTGGGGACTGTTTCAAGCTTAGCAGTTTGAAACCACCATTGCCAAAAGAATGGGTCTGTCTCACTCTGTATTGAGTGACAGTCTCAGAAACCCACAGGGCAGTTTTTCTCTATCCTCTAGGATCTCTGGGAGTCGGGATTGATTCCATGGCAGGGAGGGTTTTTTGTTTGTTCGGTATTGATTTTTTTGTGTGTGTGTGAGACTTCAGAGCTGCCATGGACTCTGCACGTGTGCTGGTCTAGTAACCTCTAATGACGTGATGTCATGTCTGAGATGAAGTTACCAAGGCACTGTGGCGTCTCTCCTGGGTGCCTTTTGGCCTCTTTGATCTGAAGAAGCCAGCCTGTGTCATCAACTACCAATGGCGTCAAAGAGCTCTTATCTCTGCACGACTGCGTGTGAGGACCAGAGCTCGCTGCGTGTGATGGCCAGATCCTTCCCCAGTTAAGAATTCAGTTCTTTGTGACCACCATTGAGTCGCCCGTGTGAGAGAGAGGCCCTGTACCAGCAGTGCCCCATCCCTGACCCACAGTCACAGAGAATAAGCGTTGGAGGATGACTGTCATGCCACATAGGTAACCGATGGTGCTTTCGGTACCCAGAAGGGGGATGCTACCCCGTAGATCAGAACAGCTACCCCTGGGTATGCTTACTTGGTTACCAGCTTTGCCATCTCGAGTGAGTTAAATTTATCACTGCAAGGACAGATGTAACAAGCCTCGATTTGTCTGAAAAGATCCGATCACTCCAAATGAAACTTCAGCTTTGGCCAAAAAAAAAAAAAATAGATGAAAATAAGCTACCTCGGTATGCTTTTAGATCCGAGCAGCAGACAGAGGCTGGAAAAGACAAGCAACGTGCCAACAGAAATGTGAACTTCAAGAATACGGTGGAGTAACGGGAAGAACATGTTACTGGGAATCAGAAAACAAAGTCCTCATTATGTAACGGCATAAAGTTTAGCCACACTGTCATCTGCAATTAATATGGAAAGGAAAATAAGTTCCTCATGAGCTGGATCCTCTAGCCTAGGAAATCTTTAAGCAAGAGAATTGAAGGTGCTGCCTACATGCATTTGTGATTAATAGAAAAATGAGAATGGGGGACTGAGCCCCGGTGGCGTAGTGGTTGTGCACGGGACTGCGGCCCACTGGGACAGAGGTTCAATTCCACCACCGGAGAGCAGTGATGCCCCCCCCCCAAAAAAAAAAAAAAGAAAAGAAAAATTAGAATGGGAAGGTAGGTTTTTGAGAAAGACTGTTAAACACGAAAGGTTATGATGGCTAATACTAAAATCGAGCAAGGACTTTCAAGCAAAGATCAAGATATAAAACATGGTCTCTCTGAGTTTGTTAGAGAAGCCAAACCACAGAAGCATATATAGATGTGTATTCAGAGAGATGAATATTGAGAAAATGGCTCATGCAGTTGCAGATGCCAGCAAGTTTGAGGTTTATGGGTCATCAGATGTTGGTCTGGAAGCTGCTTCTGTCTCACAGATGAGGAACCCAAGCTTGGCAGGTCAGACGCAGACAGCTGGCTTTGGATGCAGAATAAATCTCAAGGTGACAGGCTGTTAACTCACAGGCTGGGAAGGCTAATGACTCCCAGGATTGGCACTCTGTAGGACTCTGGCTCAAGACCTAAGAACAAGAGGTCAGGTGGAGAGCCAGATGCAAGAGTCAGACCCAATGAAGAAGTAAAAGCACCCTGTCAGAGAGTCTATGTTAGAAACAGGCCTTAGCCTTGAGGAAACTCCCTTGCAGTTGCTCCCCAAGAACTGGCTAACACACAGCCTGAACCATCACAGCACAGTAGTCTAAAGCTTAAGTGGAGGTGTGCCTGTAAAATATTTTGTTAATACCTCAGAAAGATCAAAGGTAGTGCCTCAGAATACTAGTCATAATACTGGTTCTTTGAAGGGACTAAGGATTATTTTTATAGACCCTCTCAATCAAAAATAAGGACTCTAGGAAGCCTAAGGGCATTGCCTATGTCCTCTTATACATAGAGAACGTAGAGAAGGACTTTTCTTGGGGACATACAATGATCTGACTATGGAGGGAACCCCAAGAAGATCCACAATCATTTTATATATATATATATATATATATATATATATATATATATATATATATATATATAAACATGCCCTGTTTGGGGGTGGGGGGCATGGAAGATGGGGGAGGGAGAGAAGAACACAGAATGGAAGGAGAAAAACACAAAGACCTTCAAATTTTCACAATCTTATCGCCAGGAATCAAATCATGTGCTACCCTTGATTACAAAACAATATGTCACTTTGGGCCCCGAACGTGAAGTTAAAAACTGGGGGCTTACTCTCAGTCTTTGAGAACTGACAACATTTACCCAGCTCAGTTTCAGAATTCCTACGGCCCCGTGACTCCTCCCCCCACTGTTGAATGTCTCCAGTTGTTCAGTGCTCACCCACCTGTGGGTGTTTGCTGAGGGTCACGTTTGACCACTTCTGGGCACCTGAGGGAGAAGGAGCATCTATGACACATCCATGACTGTGCAGGGATGATTCCTGTGAGGCAGAGAGGAGTCGTCAGTTCCTCCAGCGGACTGTAATTCTCTACTGGGCTTGATCTGTTGCAATGACCACACAGAACTCACAGGCAATACTTGTGATTCTGGGGATCTCTTGGGGACAATTAACAAGTTGCAAGTCTGCAGAACTACTAAGGATACAGCACCTCTGCTCAGCCATGCCGGCGTCACGCCTGTCAGGGCCTCAGTCTCTCAGCCACGCAGCCCCTTGGCCTCTCTCCTGCTCAGGCAAATGTTGCAAAGATCCTTCAGCACTGATAGAGTCCCAAAGGGCACTCCACTCTGCAAGTCAACCTTCTCCCTGAAGGCCCTCAGCTGTCCTGGTGAGCCAGGAAACCCGCCCGTCTGTCTCAGGTCTCAGCACTGCTCCTCTGCCACCTCTCCACTCCGGGCTCTTAGACAGCCTCCACTCCTGGCTCTTGCTTCTTGGTGGTCATAGAATTCTCTCTTTTTTCTTCTGAGATCTTCACTTAATACCCACAGAATGGGAAACAAGCCAACCCTCAGTAACTCCTCATGAACATCTTTTTGTTTTCTCGGATCACTGCCTTGGTGGGAATAGAAAGCCCAGCCTTGCTCCTGGAGAGCTGCTGCTGCATTTGAACCATCAACCCTGTGGGCCGCAGTCCCACACACAACCTCTAAGCCACCAGGGCTCAGCTCTCATTAACATCTTAGGTACACACCACCCAGCGATGTCCTGTGCGTTACAGAGACTGTGGAAAGAAGACCCATCCCAGGTAATGGGACAGCACCTCAATCCTTGTGTCTAATCTGCTCTTTCTACAACTCAGAAGGGATTTGATTTAGAACTTATCTTACTTGGGTCTGACCTAATTAACATAATAAATCCCCATTTCTAAGAAGGGTAGCATTCATAGATAAGGAGTTAGGATTCCAGCGTATATGGGGCTGGGGTGGGTGGACACAATTTAAGCCATAATTCCATGCAATGTCAATCAAAGGAAAACAAGGTTAACTAGCATAATAACAGATATATATATATATATATATGTGTGTGTGTGTATATATATATATATATATATATATATAAAATCAGAGAAAAAGTTATAAGGGACCTTGCATAATGGAAACAGGATCATTCCAGTCAGAGCACATAGCAACTTTATATTTGTATACACTGAAAAACAGCAGCCAAACGTGAAACTGGTAGAACTGAAAAGAGAAATCTACAAGTTACCCTGTTATAGTTGAAGACTGAAAAACACCCCTCTCTGCCAATTGAGAGAACACCTTTCTAGGCAGCAAACCACTGAGGATAATAGATTAAATTAGTTAACACCGTGACTCAATAGAATCTCATCAGTACTCCACCAACAAATGGCAGAATATACACTCTTTTCAAGCATGCACAGACTGTCTTCCAATATAGACCAGATCTTGGGCCACAAAGCAGTCCTCAGAAGTCTTGATTTGAAATCCAACCCTAAAGAATTTGAAAAGTCACAGGGATAAAAAACCCTTGAGAACAAAGCAGCATGCTTCTAGTCCATGGGTTGGCGAGGTTGTTTCAAGGAAATTTTTAAAAAGGCGTACTTGGGGGAATGAATGAAAATGAAATGCAACTTAGCAAACATGCGAAACTGTCAAAACAGTCCTGCGAGACCAAGAAAACATGAGCTGGCAGGAGAAGGAGAAGGAGCTGGCAACTGGATTGGAGGTGCCTAAAGCCACATTAACCCTCCCATGTAAGGATGACTCCTTCAGGTTACAGAGACGCCCCAATAACAAATCATTAGAACACTAATTTTTTTAATGGGGGCATGATCAAAAGTAGTATCACCTGAACATCCATTATCAAGAGTGTGGTCCAATAGCTTATTGATAGAATCATGCATTAAATAGAGGAAACGAGAGAAGCCTGTAATGTTCTTTTCAGGTGCCCATTCATAGTATCCCTGTGTGTTACAGAACTGAACACAGTCTGGTACTGAACCACCCTCACAATTGTTCCTTTTTTTAAAAAAAATCATTTTATCGGGGGCTCTTACAACTTAACGCAATCCATCCACGCACAGTGTCAAGCACATCTGCACACTTGTCGCCCTCATCATTCTTAAAACATTTGCTCTCTCCTTGAGCCCTTGGTATCAGCTCCTCATTTTTCCCCTCCTTCCCCCACTCTTCTCCCTCCCCTCTCTTAATTTATAAATCATGATGTTTCCAGGTCTTATACTGACCGTTATCTCTCACTCCCTTTTCTGTGGACCATTCCCCAGGGAGGGGATTATATAAGGTTCTTATCATCGGTCCCTCCTTTCTACCCCACCTTCCCTGAACCCTCCCGGTATTGCCACTCACCGCTGGTCCTGAAGGGACCATCTGTCCTGGATTCCCTGTGTTTCCAGTTCCTATCAGTGCCAGTGTGCATCCTCTGCTCTAGTCAGATGGGTAAGGTGGAATTGGAATCATGATAGTGGGGGGCGGGGAGGGGAGACACAATTGTTCTAATCGTTGAGACCATTGTGCATCCACTGTGTCAGTCCATCTCATCGAAGGCTTCTCATCTTCCTCTTTCTCACTGCCCCTCCACCTTGCCAAGATGGCAGCCTCCTTCGTGGACATGTTCAAAATATGTGAGATGAAGTCTCCCCGCCCTTACCTCTAGGGAACATTCTGGCTGTGCTTAGTCCAAGACAGGTCTGTTTGTTCTTTGGCACATTCCAGAGGCTTCCCCAGCACCAGTTCTAATGCATCGACCTTTCTTCAGCCTTTGTTACTCCGCGTCCAACTTTCACACGCAGGTGAAGCGACTGGAAATGCCATGGCTCAGACCAGGCACGCTTCAGTCCTCAGAGTCACATCCTTGCCATACAGCAGCTGACGCGAAGAGGAGCCGTTCAGAGGAGATGTCCTGGAGCTCCTGGTTCTGTGTGCTCCATGGCAGTGAATTCTTCTGTGAAGTGGATGAAAACTGCATCTAAGATCAGTTCAACCTCACAGGACTCAGTGGACCAGGCCCCCACCATCGACAGGCCGCAGACATGATCTTGGACCTGTAGCCTGATGAAGAGCTGGGAGGCAACCCCAACCAGAGTGACCTGCTCAAGCAGGCGGTAGAGATGCTGTATGGATTGACCCACGCCCACTACATCCTCACCAACCATGACCTCACCCCGATGCTGGAAAAAATACCAGCAGGGACACGTTGACTACTGTCCCCGTGTGTACGGTGAGATCCAGCCGATGCTTCCCATTGGCCTGTCAGACATCCCAGGCAAGGCCATGGTGAAGCTCTACTGCCCCACGTGCACGGACATGGACACACCCACGTCACGCAGGCATCACCACACGGACGGCGCCTACGTGGGCACCGGCTTCCCTCGCATGTTCTTTTTAGTGCATCCTGAGTACCGGCCCACGCAGTATCCCCTGGTTCTGTTTGCACACCTACCTCTTGAGGCACATGCAGGTTCCCACGAGCGCAGTGAAGTGTCCTGGAATTGCCAATCTTTTCAAGGCTGTCCATAGTTTATTGTGACCCACATATCCGAATGCCTTTGCCTCGTCAGTGAGACACAGTAAACATCTTTGCGGCCGTCTGACAGCAGCACAGACAGGACCCACGCCCTCTTTGAGGTCCACTCCGAACCTCTGGCAATTGCTCTAACCATTGTTGGATGATCTTCAACAAAAATTCTACTTGCATGTGATATTAATAATATTGTTCTATAATCTGGTGCTGTAGAAGAAGAGGGAGAAAATGCATTATTAAATATTCTGGGGGGAACTGTGGCCCACTGGGATGAAGGTTCAATTCCGGCTCCACGGAGCAAAGGCTGGGCCTCCTACTCCCACCACCTGAGGGCAGTGATGCCTAAAAAATAAATAAATAAAAATAAAAATATTCTGGCGGGGAGGGCCTGAGCCCCGGTGGCGTAGCAGTTGTGCACAGGACTGGGGCCCACTGGGACGGAGGTTCAATTCCAGCAGTGGGGCTGGGCCTCCTACTTCCACCGCCGGAGAGCAGTGATGCCCCCAGAAATAAATAAATATTCTGGGGAAAGGTAATACTTCTCAATGAGGAAAAGAAAGAATAACTAAAGAGGTGCTAGAGAGTAAAGGGTTGTTCCAGTGGTGGTTCAGTGGTAGGGTTCACACCTCCCATGCGGGGCTCCCCACCAGTGCACCTCATGAGGCTTACATGTTACTATTAGGCTGAATGGTTTCAGCAAAGCTTCCAGACTAGAAAGAGAGGCCTGGTGAGCCACTACACACATGAAACATGGTGAAAACCCTATCAGTCGCAACAGCTAGTCACAACAGCACAAGGTTTTTTTATTATTATTAAATCATTTCATTGGGGGGTCATACAACTCGTCACAATCCACACATGCATCCCTGTATCAAGCGCTTTTGTATATTTGTTGCCCTTGGTTCTCAAAATGCTTGCTTTCTGCTTGAGTCCCTGGTATCCGCTCCTCATTTTTCCCCTCCCTCCCGCTCCCCTGATAATTTACAAATCCCTTGTTATTTTGTCATATCTTACAAAAAGTGATCAGATTTTAACATTGGTAAAGCAGGACACCATTGACCGGGGCAGGTGGGGGGGGCCCACAGGCGGTAGAGGGGGTATATTCCCTTCCCGTTCTCCCACCATTCCCTAGCTTCTCATGCATTCTTTCCAAAAATTGGGACTTTGTGGGGAGGGGGTTGCTCACTGCCCTCTGGTGGTCGTGGTAGCTACCCAGCCTTGCTCCTGGAGAACTGCAGCTGGATTTGAACCAGCAAGCCTGTGGGCCGCAGGCCCGCACTCAACCACTACCAGGGCTCAGCCCTCGGGACTTTTTTAAAAACGCCTCAGGATGCAGGAAAAATTGTTTAGAATCAGGACTGTCCCACCAAAAGTGGGACGTCTGGTCAGATTATTAGACCATCTGACATCTATCTCCCTTCACTCACTTCTCGCTGTCCGTCCTCCAGGGAAATCCCTGAAATCTATTCTCCCTTTCTACCCCCAAAGTTTGTTATAATCCCCTAGCCAACCCCTCTCCCTAGACACTATTTTTTTTTTTTTTGGCATCACTGCTCTCCGGTGGTGGGAGTAGGAGGCCCAGCCCCACTGCTGGAATTGAAGCTCCGTCCCAGTGGGCCGCAGTCCTGCGCATAACCACTACGCCACCGGGGCTCAGCCCTCAAACACTATTTAATATACTATATTCTTCCAGGTATTTTTATATCCATTTGTAAGCCTAAGTGATGCTTGGAGATAAAATAGCCCCGAACTGTACAGGCTAATAGGAACTGCATGTTCTTTGGCAGGAAAATGATTTTTTTTTTTTTTTTTGCTTTTTGGGGAGCATCACTGTCCTCTGGTGGTGGGAGTAGGAGGAAAATGATTTAACGTATTACCACCACCACCACCACCCCCCACAAGAAAGACCCTTGATTTGCAGCTGGGTGGGTGGGTAGGTCACTGCCAACTAGTTCATTCTGACTCACGGCGACCCAGCTGCTCCTTTGGGGAAAGACAAGGCTTTCTCCTCCCTTAAAGAGACTTTCAGGGGACTGAGCCCCGGTGGCATAGTGGTTGAGTGCGGGACTGCGGCCCACTGGCTTGGCCGTTCAAATCCAGCAGCAGCTCTCCAGGAGCAAGGCTGGGCCTCCCACTCCCACCAGGGGACAGTGATTCCCCCCCACCACCACCCCTGTAGGGTCGGGGAGGATTCGAGTGCAGAAGGCACAAGCCGGTCTGCTGTGCTGAATGAGAGGTTGGGGAGTGGCGGGGGGAAAGGAAAGAGGTGGGGTGGGGTAGCTTGGGGGAGAAGATTCATGCCAGAGGGCAGGAGAGCAGGTCTGAACACGAGTCCACGGGACTGGCCCTGGAGCAGACACCAAACTGAACTGTGGAAGCTTCCTGGGAACAGAAGCTTAGACAGGATCCAGTGGGGAGTCACTGGGGGGAGGGGGGCCGCTGCGACTGAGGCTTACATAAGGAGGCAGTGAAGGGCAGGCTGCAGAGAGGCCCCTGGGGCCGGCAGCTCTCTCACCCCACTTTCTGCCAGCTCCTTGAGCAGGCCTGCTTTGGGTTGCTGTCATGACAGAGGCAGCGCCGTCTCTGGTCCTTCCTGGTGTTAGTTTTCCTAGCATGCCTGCACACCTGTCTGATCGTCTTCTTGGATAAATACTCTGTCTTGGACAGCCCCCCCCCCATCCCCAAGAGGGCAGGGGGAGGGGGTGGGGCCATGTTAGCTCTGACTCCGGTGTCTCTTCCTCAAAGGTGGTTGCCTGTGTTGGGGAGGGTCTAGCAGACTCTGAGTGAGGATGTCTCATCGTTCTCCAGCAGAGCAATCAGTGGACGTGAACCGCCAACCTTGAGTCTAGCAGCCCAACGCTGAATCCACTGTACCACCAGCCCTCTTCTCTATGAGAAAGCCCCATACAGTAACCTCCTCCAGCAAGCACCACAGCCTCAACTCCTCCAGCAGACATTCCAGAACTACCACTCTCTCCCCCAAACTACCTATTATCTCACCACCACTACCACCAATCCCAGCAACTGAGATGGAAGGCCTCTGGAAATCCAGCTCAGCTCCACCCTCCCTGCCCTTCCCTGCCCCTGCTCCAGCGGGACTACCCCCTGCAAGTAAAGTAGCCTTAGGCCTGCTGACCTGGCACTCCAGCCAGATAGCAGAGCCCCACTGCTGGCTCCAGTGGCTTCCAGAACAAACACCACCCCAGCTGAGGACAACCGCCCCATTGTTTGCTTTTGAAGCCCAGCTGGGAGACAATGCTGAGAAGGCAGGAATGAAAACACCTCCTTTCACCGCTCAAGGTCACAATGGAGAAGAGGGGCACATGACCTGAAAGGCCAAGGCGCTTGACATTCCCATAAGGCTTCAGAAACACATGCTCAGATCCTTGCTGTGGCTAATACTGCCAGCAGCATCCCTGTGTAGAAGGACTGCTTGGGTGGCACCACTGCTAAGCCTAAGGCTGACCGATGGTTCAGACCAGAGCCAGCTGGAAGAAAGGCCTGGCAGTGAGCCTCCGAAGGTGCAGCCTAGAGAACCCTGTGGGGCCCAGTGAGACTCTGCACTTTCGACACAGAAGGCTCAGTTTCCCACCCAGGCAGCTTGGCTTCCAAGTCACAATGGCATGACTATTCCAGTTGCACAACCAGCCCCACATTGGTTTTCAAACCATACTCCTCTCCCCACACAGGAGCAGAAAGTCCCCGTGTTCCCTCCCTCCAGCCTTTGGTACCCGCTCGCCCACTTTCTGCCTCCTTGCATTTGTCTGATCTGGACACTGTGTGAGTGGGATCAGAGAATATGTGTCCTTTTGGATCTATCTTATTTCACCCAGCATGACTTTTTATTTTATTCAGGCCTTTTATTCAACTTTATTCGTTTACTGGGCAGACTTAGGGTGAGATAGGTCTGTGCCTGGAAGGTGTTAGACTGCTTGGAGGTGAGCGGGAACTTGATCTTGGCGTCATGGAACCGCTTGACTGCAGGCCGGCGGCATCTGCTGGCAGCAATTTCTTCCACCTTCATGATTTGGATGGAGCGGGCCTGGGCTCGGTGCCGAGCACCCACGTCCCGGTTTAAAAATAACATTTAGACGCATTAAAGTGCAGGTCTGAAATGTCCCCAACCATCACTAGCATTCAGATCCAGGCAGTTAATATTTAAAATAAAATGTCATCCAAGTTGCTGAAGACTTTTCACTTGGGATTTCTTGGGATCTTACTTTTTCTCTTCTGTCCGTGGATTCATTCTGCGCCCGAACCGCAAGACCGGCAGCAGTGTTCCTGGGTCGAGAAAGGCAGATCACTGGTGCGCACGTGCGCGTCATCTTCTAGATGCTCTTCCCGGACACCAGGACTTTTTTTTAATCGGGGTCATCCCAGTTGCAGCATCGATCACGACATCATCCCTTTTTTTTGGGGGGGGGGGCATCACTGCTCTCTGGTGGTGGGAACCCCACTGCTGGCATTGAATCTCCATCCCAGTGGGCCGCAGTCCTGCGCACAACCACTACGCCACCGGGGCTCAGGCCCTGACATCATCCCTTTCTTACTCTATGGGAAGACCATTCCTCTCCGCAGATTTCTCCCACTTCTGTCCTCCTGTTGATGGGCGCATGAGTGGTTCTGACCTTCTGGTGCGGTGAATGGAGCTGCGGTGAACACGAGTGTGGGGGTTTGACTGCCCCGGTTTCGGTAGTTGTGGCTTGAAGGCTCACAGCAGGATTGTTGAGGCCTCTGCTAACGTTGTGTTGAGCGTTTTGAAGACCTGCAAAACTGCGATCCCCACCAGGCCGTCTGGCCCCTCATCACGATGCCAGAAGACTCAAGGCCCGGTGGAGTCACAGGAGCTCAGCATTAGCTGCACGTGAGACGACACGTGCCTTCACAAAGACCTCTGTTTGCCATAGAACATAGCCACTGGCTTTACCTGCCTGAAGCCACAAGGGAAGGAGGAGAGTCAGGGATAGAACGGGGCTCATGGCCTTCAGGAATAGTGGCCTCCTTTGCCACGAGACCAGAAGAACTGGATGGTGCCCGGCTACCATCACTGCACGTTTGATCATAGATGCCACAGAAGAGAGGGGGTCCAAGGCGGTGGCCAGAAGCCTCCGAAGGCCCCTCTGGCAGCAAAGACCCAAGCAAACAAGTGAAGCGGGTTCAGATGATGGCTCTGGGACCCTGAACATCAAAAGAACAGCAGAGGGACTGGATGAAGTGCCAAGACTGTACAAGAAACCCAGGCATGGTGGTCGCGGGTGCCCTGCCAGACGAGCTTACAAAGCCAGGCTAGACGGAGTTAACGTGCGCAGTTTCCACCTGGTGCTGACCAGCGGGAGCGATCCCACCCAGCTTCCTCGAGGCTGGAGAGTCTCTGCATGTGGCAAATGGGGATGCACACCCAGACACTAATCCAAAGGTGGGAGGTTGGCGTCTACCCCGAGAGCGATGCCTTGGAAGAAAGGTCGGGCGATCTGTTTCTTTTTTTTTTTGGGGGGGGGGCATTACTGCCTCTGGTGGTTGCGGGCGCTACCCAGTACTGCTCCTGAGAACCGCTGCTGGATTTGAACTGCCAAGCCCGCGGGCCGCAGTCCCGCACTCCACCACTTAGCACCGGGGCTCAGCCCCGGCAGTCTGTTTCTGACAGGATCCATTGAACCCCTGCTGCCGGCCAGCTGCACGGAGCTGGTTTCCAGGTGGCAAAGGGATCGTAGTTACTGGGTGTGTGAGTCCAGGAAGACGAGAGAAACAAATTCATAAACACTCTTATGTGTATAAGAAAGAGGTTTATATGCAAGAGGAATGGAACATTGAGAAAGCATCCCAACCCAGTCCAGTTCAAGGTCACAAGTTCAATATTAGCCCATATGTCCAATACCAGTCTATAAAGTCTTCAAATTCAAGCGGCACATGCAATGACACCAGGACAATCACAGGCCAGTGGGTGCAGAGTCTTGTGTATCCAGTGGTGGTAGAAGCACCTCACACTGGCAGGGCTCTCCCTGTGGCTCCTCTAGTTTCCAAGGCTCAGGGTCCATCAGCATTCTGCCATATGCCTCGTCAGCTGCAATGTCTCCCAGGGAGTCGGCCTTGTGTCTTGACAGTAGAGCATCTATGAGGGGCTGAGTCATGAGTCTCTCACTTCCAAGGGGGAAATCGGACCACATTTCCCAGAATTCTCAGAGGAAAAGGCCATGCCCACACAGAGGTCTCATTGGCCCTCTCCAGATTGACAGGCTAGCCTCCACTGCTACACGCTGAATCCTCACATTGACACCAGGTGAGGTGACTGCCACCCTGAGCGATCTTTCTAATACGATCCCCCTTTTGTTACCTGATCCCTGTGGGAGACGAGGGGATGAGTGTTGCTTCCTCTTTGCTCCCTGACTTGGCAAGGTGTGTTTCCAAAGGAAAAGGAGCCCGAGAGGTGCCCGTTGGGAAGCCCAGTCTGCTAACATCGGGATCAGGCGGTTCAAACCCACCAGCCCGCCTCAGGAAAAAAGCCGAGGCTGCCTGTACCTGACGTAGATTCCTGGTGAGTGGCAACCAACTCGAGGGCGGGGAGGGAGTATGTCTGTTCCTGTTCGCGGTGGAAGCGGCAACAGCGCGCAGACACGTCAGCAGCATCACCATGTCACTGGAGTCCTATCAAGGGTGGCTGGTTGGGTTTCCCCGTGTCCCTGAGTGGCACACGCACTCCTGGGGTGCTTGGTGACAGTTGTGTGGTGACTAACAGAAAAGGCAGACGTTTAAGTCCACCCCAGGACGCCATCAGAGCAAGGCTTCCCACTCGGTCAGCCCTCAAGAGCCTTGGGAAACCAGGTCCTGCTCTGAATCTCCAGCAGGACAGTGGCCGCGCTGTCACAGGGGCAGCCTCATGTGGAGGTAGGCGCTCACCTGTCCAGGTGGAGGGCAAGTCCAGGAGGGCCACAGGGCTGCTGCCCAGCAGGTCAGTGGCTCCTGCAGCCCACCAGAACCTCTTCCGCGCCCAGGCAGCCGGGCGAATGACTCCCTCTGCTCTGGCCTTCTGCTTCCAGCTCTTGGCCCGCAGTGTGGGTCGGGGTGGAGTCAATCAGGGTCACTTGGGGTGGGCCCTCCTCCCACCCCCATGGGAGAATGGCATCAGATAAAACCCAGCTTCCCGTGCAGCCGGGCTGTCAGCCAAGTCCCATGCCAGTGCCAGTGTGGTGAACCACAGGTGCCAAGGCATCTTGCCCACGGCAGATCTGCCCCATCAGATGTTTCTGGGCACCTCGTGCCACCAGGGCACTTTGCTCTTGTCTGGCCATGCTGCAGGGAGGTGGGGCGAGTGGCCGTGACCCAGCACGGGCAAGGAAGATGGCTGTTTCTCCCCGGGGCACCACGCTTCAGATGACAGAGCTCTGACCACACAGCAACGCAGCAGCTTCCTACCCACCACTGCATTTGGTTAGCAACAGGAGGCCGTGGACAGACATCACCAGGACAGCCAGGGGGCCCCAGGGAAGGGTAAGTGTCCCACCCTCAGGTCCCCCCCCCCCACACACACACAGGAAGAGGTAGCCAGCCCAGCTGTCTCCTGGGGCAGGACAGGCCTAACCTGTCCCATCCCGAGTCACCTGATCTTAGTTGCCTCCCTATCTGGCTCTTATAGGTGGACGAGGTGAGCCACTCTCCCCTCCCCGGGGACTCTGTCCACCTGCATGTCCTCGTGCTCGAGGCAGGCTTGTGTCTGCAACAAGGGCCCCCCTCCGGGCCGGCTCCCTGAGAGACATGGGGGCCTGGCCTGCTTCTCCACCTCCTTCCTTGCTCGACTCACTCAGAGACTCGGGTCACATGCCTCTGGTCTGTCTGCCAACTAGACCCTGAGCCTCAGCTTCGTTCTTGTTCTTGGCTCACTGATGTCAAGGAGGCGTGAAGGCGAGCGGTCCCCAGTGGACATCTCCTTACAGAAGGGGCGCGGAGAGCAGACGAGCCAGT